>OVBE01005842.1:0-20945 GCA_900406425.1 Iberis pinnata
CTATCTAAAATGGATGCAAAACAAAGCTAAAAACGAATGAAAATACAAGTATATCAAGTATTCTAAATCAACCAATAGAAAAAGTACTGCAATTATTCTATTGGTCAAAAAAGTCAAACTCGTTAAATTTATGCATTGAAAACCTAAAACGACATTCTTTTTGAAACAAAAATAATAACTAAAATGTCAATATTTAAAAAAACGGAGGGAGTATTAATTATGAGGGTTTGAAAATGCATTCTAAATTTTTTAGAGTGTTCTTACATCGTAGTCTCTCGTTTCCATAATATAAGATGTTTTAGAGAATTATTTATGTTCCAAAATATATGATATTTTCGTATTTATATGCAGAGTTTAAAGCTATTAAATAGTGTACATCCAATAATAAAATGTCAGCTTTTTATTTATTGGTCAAGTGTTTTTAATGTATAATATATAAAATATTTTAAATTGAAAAAACTGAATTTTTTAATATATGCGCTTTTAAACAAAACATCTTATATTATGGAAAGGAGGAAATATTTGTTACATGTCGTTGTTTTCCTTTGCAGTAGAATGAGACAAAAAAAAAAAGGAGAAAAATTTGTAGCTCCTATTTGTTCATAATAAACTTCACAACTGTAAAAATTTGAACTAATTCTCACACCAAAATGGATAAATATATATTAGTGTTTGTCTCTTTAAATTTTTGATGTCAAATATTTACTCTAATAGATATTAGATGAATTAAAGTGCTTCATAAGCTTATTATCTTTACTCATTATCAAAGGAATTGCTTTGCCAAAATTTGGGTATATATGGAGACAATAGTCACTTTATTCGGAGGATTTTTAGTTTGTCTAAAAATTTCGACAAACTTGACGATTTTTTTTTTAAAGCCGGATTCTGTTGTAAAGATTTTTGACGGAACACCAATAGAATTTTTTCAAAGTTTTGTATATGTTGGAAATAATCGTTATATAATTATTTAAATTATCAAATTTTCGACATATTTTAATTCCTATTAAGTCAAAACTGATGGATTTTTCCTCTCATAATTGACGATCTGTTTTTTTGTAGTGATATAAATGTGTAATGTGCAGGAAGTAGACTCGGTCCGGGGCATAAGCCACATAAGATCGGGTTTAGGATCCAACGATAATTGGGAAAAATTTTAGGCCAAAAAACCTTTTTTAGGTTACAACTTTTTTCCTAAACAAATTTTTATACTACAAAGGGCACGCATATTTTTTAAGATTAGGGCATCATAAACCTTTGGACCGTGTCTGGCGGGAAGTGTATTTATATAATACTCCCTCCGTTTTTTAAAGATTGTCTTTTTAGGTTTTTCACACAAATTAAGAAATTTATGTTTTCCAAAAAAAAATAACAATAAATATTCTAAATCAACCAATAGAAAAAAGTGTCGCAATTATTCTATTGGTTAAAAAAGTCAAACTCATTAAATTTCTGCATTAAAAACCTAAAACGACATTATTTTTGAAACAAAAATAATCACTAAAACGTCAATAATTAAAAAAACGGAGGGAGTATTATTTTATTAATAAACAAAAGGAAACAATTGAAGTAAATGTAATAAAAAAGTTTATCTACAAGCTACATTTTGTTGTTGTTGCACCACCAAAACAGAACCTCTATGTGGAAAATCTGAAGAAACCAACAAATCTCCAATCACACCCAACTCATCAAACTCAGTCCAATCACCTAAAGCTCTTGTAACATCAGTCCCCATACCACAACTCCTCCCAACAATGAACAAATCAAAAGTGTTGGCTATTGAAAGAAGAACTCTTGATGTTTCATTACCATCATCAACTGTTTCTTCAAGATAATCAACAAAACTATGGTCTCCTTCTATAGTTGTGTTATTGTTTCTTAATATCTCTTTAAGCTCTGCTGTGTCAAGCATATGATCCCATCCTCTACTTACACCAGTTGCTGTCCTTGGAACTAGCTTTAAAACTGTTAGCTCCACATTTTTGTTCTTCATCATTTGCTTTGATAATGCTAATGCTTCTCTATCATCTCTCCCACCCACAAAAATTGTGCAAACCTGGTTTATTAAAAAAATAATTAAGAAAAAAATATTTGAGTAACATATTACAAAGAAAGGTGGTCAGGATTTTTGAAACTTTTAATCATATCTTTGAAACTTTTAAGTTGACAGTCATCTTGTCACTATCTTTAAAAAATGAAATCACAAATTCAAAGAAAATTGTCTAAGAACCGGTTCTTTATATAAGGGTTTTTAGAACCATATCTTAATATATAATTTCATTTTTTATTTTTTAACACATTTTTGTTAAAAACCTCCATTCAAAAAAAATTCAGTGGAGGTGATCTCACATAGTTTTGTTTGTATTTTGCACTTATTTTATAGCTAGAATTTTTTTTTTTTTTTTTTTTTTTTAATGAAAATGTCGAATAATTTACTACTTACCAAATTTTAAAATATATATATGTCTAAAGAGTGCACTATCTTCGACTAATCAAGAATAATGATTCAACAACAATTATATATCTAAAAAAACCGATCTCTAATCTAAACTAACAATCCAACTCCTCCTCAAATGAAACTACTATTAGCTTTATGTTTTTCTATAAAAAAAAAACTTTCATTATACATTACGTTGGGTGATCAATTCAAGTGTTAACACACAAAAAAAATCATTAACACAAATTAATAAGTTACGAGTTTTTATTATATTTTTATGTTAAGCTTCTAACATATGTCTTAATTGAAAAAATAATAATTCATAGTTTTTTAAAAATTATTTAAACACAAAGAAAATCTTTTCTTATATCAAATTACAATAATAATAATAATAATAATAATAATAATAATAATAATAATAATAATAATAATAATAATATCCACCTAGAGGGAATCGAACCTACAACGTGCCAGAGTCACTACTGGAGCATAGCCACCAACACAAAGAAAATCTAAACCCCACTAGAGGGAATCGAACCACAACGTGCCAGAGTCACTATTGGGGCATAGCCGAAAAGCTAATTAAGACCTTTTTCCAAAAGTGCTAATTGTGATTATTATTATTGATTTTTATTTTATTTTTGTAAATTTCAAATGTTAACACAAACACCATTTAAAACAACCAAAAATTTGTTTAACAAAAAAAAAAACAACCAAAGATTCAATATACGTACCTTAAAAACAGGATTACTATTTTGAGTATTCACCAAATTTTGACGATGAACAAAGATCCCAACAGAGCAAGGTGCTTGTCTCAAAATATTAATATTAGCATTCCTACGTGCAATATCATCCGATACCACAATTTCTTGATTAAGTGACCATATTATATGAAAAGGTAATACAATAAAAGAAGCTTGTTTATCAAGAGCTAATGAATAAATCTCTTGATGCATATACTTTGGATTTGATATTGATGTAAACAATTCAAGTGATGTAGATTTCCATTGATGTTTGAAGTTATCAAAAGCTATAAGAACATTAGCTGAATAAGATCTACTTCCTGGTTCAGCTTTTTGCATTTGATGTGAAATGAAAAGTGGATTGTCTAAACCAATAAGCTCAACTAAATGAAGCACATAGTAAGTTAATGATGATTCTTCTAATGGGAAAGATTGTCCTAAAAGATTGATCACTCCTGTAATGTGATCAGCTTTGTGGATACATACTAGTATCCTTAAATCTGATCCATGTTTTAAGCTCATTAGATTCCTCTTTTGGAAACAAATGAATCGTTTCGACGCGTCGTAAAGGTAATGTATTGCTACTGGTAATATGGTTGAGCTTAATAGAACTATCATAGCCATTGTTGTGAAGGACTTTACTTGAAGAGTCTGTAAAACAAAACATAATGACGGTCAGGCTGACTTCAGACACCGAAGAAGAGATTATAGGTTGATGACTCTAAATTTCCTAAACATTATACCCTAGTTTTAGGGGTGGATAATTAAACCGAAGTCGAAAAACCGAATCAAACCAAACTAAAAAAGTGAAACCGAATCATAATTCTGTTAAAAACATTTAGGTTTGATTACTTAAGAATTTGAAGGACTTTACTTGAAGAGTCTGTAAAACAAACACAATGACGGTTTTAGGCTGACTTCAGACACCGAAGAAAAGATTACAAGTTAAAGACTCTGAATTTCCTAAACATTAAACCATAGATTTAGGGGTGGAAAATTAAATCTAAATCAAGAAACCGAATCAAACCAAACTGGAAAAGTGAAACCGAATCATAATTCTTTTACAAACATTTAGGTTTGATTACTTAAGAATCTGAACCAAATTTCTTTTAAAAACGAATAGGTTTGGTTATTTAAGAAACCAGAAAAGTTATATCGAAATAGTTTTTTAGTTAACAGAAGAAACAAAAACCAAATAAATTTAAAATATATAGAATTTTGTACTTTTATAGTTACACATATATGTGAAAGGTTTCTATTTTGCGTATTAAATAACCGTCAAATAAATCACAATTTGTATACATTCTATTGACATTTAATTGAAAAACGGATCTAAATCACAGTTGAAACCAAAACAAACTTTATTTGAAATGGGTTCAAACGGTTTTAGTTTAAAGTCTGATTTTTTCCGCATATTTCCGTTTAATTTCTTGAATTTAAAGATAAAAACAAAAGGAAAGAAGATTTGTACTAACCTTGAGTTCAACTGCATACAAGAAATAACACAACTCAACAATTCCTTTATTGCTAAGAACAAGTGACATAACAAAAGAGTCTTTTAAAGGCATTTTGCCTAACAATGGAGGAATTGTTGAGAAGAATATCTTAGCAGCAGAAACGACAACAGTGATAGTTAAAGCTTCATACAAAGGACCATCAAAATACCTCAATTGGCGTATTTGATAAACTAGCCAAGGTCCATCAATTTGCATCATTGCAAAAAACAAGAAAAGTGGCAAAAGTATACCAGTATTAAAGCTTTCAAACTTTTGTACCAATAAAGATCCTAAAGGAGGACCATGAGGTACACATAAACCTAAAAGAAATGGTCCAACAGCAGGAAACATATGAAGAATCTTCAAATATTCATAAGAGAAGAATGCGAAGATGATTATGAAGTAAATGTAGATTTCTTTAACTGGTCTTTCTTCTGGTGTTCTTCTAACAACCCATAACATAATTGGTCTAGCAACCCAAATCACAAATATAACATATCCAATAAAACCTATGCCTTGTAAAGCTGAGACTCTCCAATCAGACCATGCTACTAAGGCTACTAGATTAACACCAAAGCCAGTTCCATCAGCTACCATAGCCGCTGAAAGAACGATCCTACCGAACTCTGAATGGTCGATTCTAAGATCTCTTATTAGCTTAGATATACCTGCAAAGCCGGTCTCATAAGGTAAGCCACATAAGCAATTGATTAGGGCATCCAATTCTAAGGGTACTTTTTAAAATAAATTTATTGTGTATATATATGTAATACATTATTAAGTTATTAGACCTTTTCATAATTCCAATATTGTGGAGCTCTTTTTAATAATGAATTGAGTTTTATATCCAAAAAATATTAACTAGTTTAAGTATATTTTATAATAACATTATTAGTAAGTTGATTTAAGGGGAAAAAACCTAAACGACAACTTCTCTTCATCTTTTCTTTATGCCGTAAAAAGTTTCTTCTCTTGTGCTATATTTCACTAATAAAATTTTATTTTTGTTGATTATTCTTTTCTATATAACGTTTTGCGTAATTTGAATATTGTATTATATTTATAATTATGTTTTATATATCTAATATTTATGATTTTGAAATATATATATATATATATATATATATATATATATAAATACACACTTATGAAAATTGTGTAGGGCATCTATAAATATTGGACCAGCATTGTATACCTGTGAAAGCTGAGATACTTTGCATGAATATTATTATTCTATATTCAGGTCCGGTTAAGTGTTTGCCTCCGGTTTCTCTTAGCGAACCGAAGACTATGTTAGCAGTGAAAATCGGGAAAAGAACGGTTACGATTCCGGTTACTACCGGTTTCCAACCGGTTCTTTTAACCATACCAACGTCCATTTTAACACCTTCGAGGAACCAATAAAATACAAAGGCAAATCCACCTAGCGTCTCGGCTAGTTTTGGTCTAAAATCATCAGGGAAGAATACTCGATGGACGAACCAGTCACTTGGTAAAAGAGATGCTTGGCTCAATGCTGCACCAGCCTAAAAACACAACAATTTCAATAAAATAAGATTGGTACAAAATCAAAGAGAAAAGCTTGAAACATTCATGTTTTCTTTATAAACTTTTTTTCTTGTTGCAATAAAGATTTATATTACAACAAAACTAAACATATATAAAGTGCGCCACTACAAGAAAATATGATGCATATTTCCGACCACCCACATTAATAGAAATGGTGGTCGGAAAATTTTTTAAGAATATTCTGACTAATTTTCGATTAATTGTTAGATTAATCGGAAATTTTCTGACTACATAAGATGGTCGGTACTTAATTATGGAGGTGATTAAAATTAAAGAAAAAAAGGAAGAAAGGTTAAACAACTCAAACATTCTCTAAATATTGATGACCTGATCTTAAAACGTTTTTATGTTGCAATAAAGTTTCACATTACAAAATTTAAGAATTTAAAGAGAAACATTAAAAAAACTCAAACATTCTCAATATTGTTGTTTTTTGTTTGCAGAAAATTTCATATAAAAAAAACCTCTTGAAAGCATTTTTAAAGTGATTGAAATTAAAGGGAAAAAAAAAGCTTTAAACAACTTAAACATTGATGCAATGGAGAATTTAAAGAAAAACATTAAACAACTCAAACATTCTCAATATTGATGTTTTTTGTTGCAATAATATTTCATATTAAAAAAAATCCTCTTGAAAACATTTTTAAGTGATTAAAATTAAAGGGAAAAAAAGCTTTAAACAACTCAAACATTGATGCATTGCAGAATTTAAAGAGAAACATTAAACAACTCAAACATTCTCAATATTGATGTTTTTTTTTTTTGCAAAAAATATTTCATATTACACAAAACCCTCTTGAAAAGCATTTTTTAAGTGATTGAAATTAAAGGGAAAAAAAAAGCTTTAAACAACTCAAACATTGATGCATTGCAGAATTTAAAGAGAAACATTAAACAACTCAAACATTCTCAATATTGATGTTTTTTTTTTTTGCAAAAAATATTTCATATTACACAAAACCCTCTTGAAAAGCATTTTTTAAGTGATTGAAATTAAAGGGAAAAAAAAAGCTTTAAACAACTCAAACATTGATGCATTGCAGAATTTAAAGAGAAACATTAAACAACTCAAACATTCTCAACATTGATGTTTTTTTTTGCAATAATATTTCATATTAAAAAAAAACCTCTTTTATTTTATTTTTTTATAACCAAGAGGAATTCGAGCCTTCGGCCTTAATCTCTTTTTAGATCCGGGACAAGTCTTTGCTAATATCTGGTGACATGGCGTAAAACATACTTCCCATCGAGAATCGAACTAGAGATCTCATAGAACCAACTCATGAGATTAAACCACTAGTCCAACGCACCGTTGGTTAAAACCCCCCTCTTGAAAAACATTTTTAAAGTGATTGAAATTAAAGGAAAAAAATAAAAGCTTTAAACTTCTCAAACATAGATTCATTTTCGTTTTAAATTTGTAATAATAAAGTTTCATATTACAATAAATAAATAAAAAATGAGAAAGATTAAAGGTTCTTACAAGCATCATGGAGGTAATCTTTGGAACAGGAAGACGAATATGTTTAAGCAAATAAAAGAAAAATTGCCAAGAACAAAGTACGAGGAAGATCACAATCTCAAGAAGTGGAAGACTATAATCCAATATTTGTAACCCTAATTGATGATTTAATAACTTTTCCCACACACCAAAAGAGTTTATAATAAGAGGTTGTTTTTCACAAAATTTGCTTCCATTTTCAATAAATCCATATCCACGCCATCCAAATTCGTTCCAAAATGTAACGTTAAATTCTGATATTGAATCCATTTTTTTTTCTTTTACCTTCTTGAATAAACTAGATTCAAAAAAGGAAGAAATAAAAGAAAAAATGGATTTTTAAATTCCAGAAAAAGAAGAAAAATCTTTGTAAATTAGAAAAATAAAAAACAAAAAAAGTTGATGTTAAATAAGTTTAATTATATCTGTTTTTTTGTATATCTGGCGGTTAATTTATGTTTGTTTAATGGTTATATCCATTTAAGAACATTTTAATTAACAGTACATAATTTTATTTATTGTTGAAAAATGTGAACAAGATACGGTTACGTTATGTTTGTTTTACCTATATGCTTATTTAAGATTTTCCAACCGAATAGTGTTTGTATCAAAGTTTAGTTAGAGCTCTAAGGGCATATTTAGCAAATAATGTTTTTTTTTTACAACATAAAAACAATAGAATTAAAATAAGTTACAAGTTAGAAAACACCCACTAGGTGGGATCGAACCAACATAAGAAGATAAAAATTTCTCTTTTCTAGTGAATCTGATTAGCCGATTTGCTCTTACATTCCATGTTTTTCGTCGGTGAATGAAGCTGAAACTTGGGAATAAATTCTTGATATTCTGGAATTCTGCTATCTCTGCTGCAAAAGCAGGCCAATCCAATGGATTAGCAAGGATTTAAAGCAACTCGGTGGAATCAGTAATAAATGTATGACAATTCCTGTCTCATTCGGTTGAGACATGTAAGCGTCCATAAGACCGCTAAAATTTTTGTGTGAAGAGGTGAAATACCAGAGCAGATCCCTGCACATCCCATTAATTCCGAATCTCCAGTTAGTGACGTAAAATGCCAGCCGACGCAACTAATAGGCTCTTCGATCTTCCAAGACCCATCAATACTACACATCCCCAACAATCTGGTGGAAGAAGATATTGTATCCCATATTTCATTGTTATTGGGACACCATTCGGGTTCGGGATCCGAATTTGCTTGGACCCATTCATTTGCTTCCCTTAGAACGAACGCTACACTATCAGGGGGTTCCCACTTAGTATTTTTGAAGCAGCAAGCATTTTTTGTTTTCCATATATATCAAATCATCCAAGGGAAAGATTTGCAATCATCTTTCACTGAGGATCCTTTTTTGGCACCAAATAATAAATAGAACAGATTCTGAAATAAATGTCCTGTCGGGAAATTCTCAGGCAATGTGGGTATGGGTGCTAATGCCCAACATTGCAGTGTATGCGGACAAGTAAAAAGAGCATGGTTTATCGATTCCGACTCATTTCCGCATCGCTCACAAAAGTCCTCCAAATGCAACTTACACTTGTAAAGTTGTGCTTTGACTGCTATCGCTCCCGAAATAACTTAACAAAGAAAATGTTTTAACTTTAATGACACTGACAAATATCAGACCATTTCATGGAGAGGTGTTATTGACGGGCAATTAAATTAATGTTTATTTCAATTAAATTTATGGAAGGGCAAAGTTGAGAATTGGCAATTAATATCGGTTTCTTGTGAAGGAAGGTAAGAATACATTGGGTGAATGCTTTACGTAGCCCCACTTTCATTAAATGTTGTATTTTTGTTACGAATTTTTATTAGCTCCATATTTTTTTGGTAAGCAAGTTCGAAGCCGAAACTCTTAATTTTTCATCAGAGTGAATAACAATGTTATATCGTCATATAGTTATTCATCAGGTTTTTTTTAATGAGCATAAAGTATGATATCATCTTCGTCTGATCAAGAGAAAATAATATCGTAATTCTACACTCGAAAGAAATCGATCTTTTACTCGGATTTACATGCAATTCTTCTTTAAATATGGTAATCATTATATCACGACCACTTAGCTTAATCCAAATATTAAAAAAATGTATTTGTAGAGCGAGTAATGATTTTCGATATATAATATATATATATATATATAATAGATTGGAAACTATATATCTTCCATTACTTATTTCATTTGTCAATGTTTAAAATTATTTGAGCCTCCTACTGATTTTATTTTGTATAATTTTATATCCAATTAACAACAACAAAATATTTTCGGGAAATGATCAAGTGATTTTATCTTCTATAGTACTTTTTATAATTATTATTCAAAACCAAAACAAAACAAAAATCCATATATGTCAACAAATTAAACACACTTGTGGAGCAAATAAAAAAAATTATAAATCACTTTACCAACAACAAAAAAAGAACAATAATAATTTAAAGACAACAAACAAATGTAGTAACTGAAAAAAAAAATTGAAATACAACCTCACACACACATACATACACACAAACAATAAATAAATATCAAATTTTGATATAATAAACTTATAAAAATGACAAACTTAAAGGCGAGTTTGACACATCACTCTCTCAAATCCATTCAATGAGAAACTATCCGTAACATTAATCATAACCGATGAACAAACCGATTTCAAAGTCCTTCTTCTTGATCTAAAAATCCAAGTTTTATAGCTAACTCTAGCTGTTATATAAACATCCATTTCAATCACATTTTTCAATTTCTCAACTCTTAAATCCTTTGCATTAAACTTAGACAAAGCCACATTATGTGAAACAAGTTGTGTCTCAATCCTTGTCTCATTCTTAGGATGTTGTTTAAATGATGAAATCTTTTTATAAGCAATAGATTGATTATGATGAGCTGTTGAAATATGCATTGAATGATATCTTACTGTTACATGTTTCTCTGGATTATATGATTTAATCACATAGTTGAATTTTGCATTGATGTGATCATCTTTAGCTATGTTAAAGTCTTGAATTGATGCAGCTTCAATTGTGTAGGTTAGTTTCTTTGGTTTGAGGGTTAAGTATGTGATTAAAACGGCTAAGCCTACTAGGAGGCCTAAGAGGATAAGAGCTATGATGAAACATAAGATCGGGTTTAAACCTTTGCCTGGCAGTGAGTGTGGTCGAGTTCGTGTATTAGATTGTTGGTTTTGAGGAAGAACCATTGTTTTAGAGAATTTAGAAATGTATTTTGAGAGGAGATTGATTTTTGGTTTGTTATGGTTTGATAGATTTGTTTGTATATATATTGATAGTAAGATTATTCTTTGCCTATTTGTAAGGATTAGTTAGAAATTTTGATTAATCTTTTAAAAATTCTTATTAATTCTTTAGCATTGCTTGTGAATAAATCAAGAAATCTTTGGAAGCTGGAAGATTCGTACTTTTTGCTTATTTGTTTGCTTTTTTTTTTTTTTTTTTTTGGGTATTTTTTGTTGTAACGTTTCATTTCAATTTTTGGATATTTATAAAACTTAAGTACCATTGTCCATTTGTTTTCTCCTCTTTCTTTTTCGACTTAGGACATGTTATTTTGTCTATTGCTAGCGACTGCAATTAGCGACAATAATCAGCGATCCGTTCTCTTATTCGTTTTACAGTTATAGCGACTATCGCTGTGTTGTTCGTTTGGTTGTCGTTGCGACCTGTTTTAGTTTATAAATTATATTTTTTATAATATTTTAGCTTATTTTAATATCATCAAATTTAAATATTTAATATTTTATTAAAATATTTTGAAATTATTTCAGTTTATTTTAATTTTTTACTTTATTTTATTTTTTAATTTATTTTATATTTATGGAATTATTTTTTATGAATTTATTAAAGTTTTTATAAATTTATTTTATTTTTCTAAGTTTATAATAATTCAATTTAATATTTTCAATTATTTTATAATAGGGGTCACTGCGACCGATCGCTGTTCGTTTAGCTGTCGTAGCGACTAGCTGCTAAAAAAATTAGCGACTGAAAATTGCGGTCGGTGTCGTTAAAAGTTCAGCGCGATTAGTCATTACGATTAGCAATATGCAAATCAAGAAAAATTTGTCGCTAACGACAGGCAGACAACGAACATGCCTATACCTTTACATTTGGGGGTCTAAATTTATATATATAATCAACAGTCCGATTACATTTTCATAAACAACAAAATAATAAAATCTGTATTACTTGAATTTTATTTAATTAATATTAGAGCTTCATTAACAAGGGGGAAAAAGATTTGAGATTTTTAGTCATCACTTATCAGTGACATATATTTTAATATATAATGAATTTGATTTCTTGAAGAGAAAGATAAACTTCTACTTACTTTATGTTAACATCGTTGTGTTTAGTTTTATGGTCCCATTTGCTTTGTTGGAAGCCTTTATTCCTTCCTCCAAATTGTTTAAAGGGGAGAGAGATAGCTAGAAAACCAATTGTGTGCAAAACAAGAGAAAAAAATTCAACATCAAGAAAAGTTTATTTATTTATTTAAATTCAGTTCATAACAATTTGGGATCTATAAAATATTTAACAAAATCAAATTTTCTTTATGTTATATTGTAACATCCTTGACGGTCCCAATATGTGGTCCCCGGCTTCTCTCAGCCCGTGGGCCCCACTACTATCTGACGATCAGGTCTCTACTCTGAGAGGTTTTAGAAATTTGATTGCAGATCATTACGAGATCTTTCTCCATGCTTTGTCCCCACTCGCACAATTCCAGAAAATGACTTCCCGGAAGGTCATTCATCCTTAAATTGCTCAATCATAAGCACGCTTAACCCTGGAGTTCTCTCTAGACCGGTGACCGAAAAGATAAGTGCACTTTGGTGACATAGGTAGACAAATCAATTCTCTTAAGTTGTCGCCATGCACCATCATTCCTCCATAAACCGGGGTGTTACCCGTCCCTACCACACAGGCTAGGACATCGTGTTATACCTTAGATTTTTTCAAACCATACTTTGCAAACTTTACCAACGAACAAAACCTTGAACAACCACTTCTGATAACTAATTTACCTGAAAAGATAAGAGAGGGATGAGTAATTTGGATTACTTAGTGAGGTATGAGCATTAGAACCCACACGAAACACAATAACAACCATCTAAAGACATTCAACATTCATTACGTCATATAAAATTAAATGTCATATTCACAATATAACTATCTAACATCCAAACACATAAACCTAAATACTAGCAAACAACTAACTTGTAAGGATACAAGTTAACCTTCATAACATTCAAATTGTTTCACAACAATACGAGGTTCGGGTAGCTCTTTATACCCTTTGAACCCATCTACGAGGTACGCTTAGCTCTTTATAACCTTTGTACCTATATGCGAGGTCCGGTTAGCTCTTTATAATCTTTGGACCCATCTGGACTCGTCAGTCGTTATTGAGCTACATTGAACCCGTCAGTCCAATATAGACCACATTCTCATACTCATCATCATTTCAACACATCACATAATACCATACAATTAGTATGACCACAACTCAAAATTTATTTCACCAACAATAATGACATCATCAATCAACAATCAAAAGACATGTATATGATCATATAACATGTAAAACTATACTCAGCAAATCATACTGAACAAATTTAGAAAGAAGTTACCATGTTACTACAGTTCATGTCCTCACCTTAGACACTTGAAGAAGAAGGCACAACTTCTTTTTCATCATTTTTCATTTGTGGACAAATTCATTGTCTCTAGTACAACAGCCTATTTCACATTCTAATGATCTTAAAATCAGTTCTTCAACTGAAACTTAAATACATAACTCCATAATGTCTCTGCAAAGTTTCACTTCAAACCGAACTATATTAACATACCAAACACCACTTATTCTAAATATGTCAATCTGGAAATTCTGAAGTGTCAATACCAAACATGCTCCAAAACACTTGAATAACTTACAAACTAACCATTAATTTTTTGATTCCACCGTTGATAAACAAGATACTAATACCATGAACAACTCTGCAAAGTTTCAAGATGATCAGACCTTATTTAATCTTCCAAACGTTGCATTATAGAACACATACCATAATTGTTTTTCTGCATTTTCTGGATTTTGACAGATTCAGTAACGCTTAGAGATGATGGAATAAATCCAATTTTAACCGTTGGAATCATTACCCCACCGTTCAGATCAAATATCTATATGTCCTTAAGACCTCATCCAAATTTTGTTCCGATCAGACCCTTTCAAACGTACAATCTTCCCTGACTGGTCGCAAATCTGCTCTGCACAGACACCTCCGGGTAAAAAGAGAATAACTCTCATTATATAAGTCCAAATGATGTTCTTCTTTCACTAGGAGATAGATAAGAGGGAGAAGTACTTACCCAAGAAGTTTCGTGACAATCAGAGATCATATACTCGTCCGTTTATGACTTTTCCTGAGGCTACACGTCTCTTTTGTTTCTAGAGAATTTCTCTCTTTCCAAATATAGAGGCACGAAATTATAATTCAAAAACCCTAACATCCTTTATATATGGGCTCCTATTTATATCTTATATTGGATTTTTCTTACACAAATTTGAGGTCCAATAAAAATACTTTCAACCCCGGAAACGCGGTTTTGGGGTGTTACATATATACCCCCAAAAAAATAAAGTAACTTGTTTTTTTAATAAAGGACCCCATTAGAATGTTTTACAATCATTCTCTCAACTCTGATTATGAGCTTCTATGTACTATATTGGGCTAATAATTTAATCTCGAATTATTAGTCCATTTATTGTATTTTTATGTTTTGTGATCATTTGTATCCTGCAGAACGATTTATTATTGGTTAATTTGTTTTGGAATACGTTTTTTATCTTAAAAAAATTTTAAACTAATTGATTTTCTTAATTTGTGTGTAAAGCTTTAAACTACAAATATTTTGAAATAGAAGAAGTATATTAGATGTCTACATAATAATTTTTCCAAAGATAAGGTAGATATAAATTTTAACTATTGCTCAAATTGATCTAAGTTTCAACTAATAATACATCTTACTTTTTTTTCTTAATCAATTGCAAATTATGTCACACTTAAAACCTATTAAAAAGTATTGAATATATTAATTCGATGGCATCACTCATTTTTGAAAGAAAAAAAAACTTTGCTTCGTAATTTATTTTCTATTAATTAAACGCAATTGCTCGAGTTTTTTCAAAATTTTAATATCTAAAACAATAATATGAAAAATACAACTACTTCATGTAAAAATATTATTTGATAGTATCACTTATTTTTGAAAGAAATTAAAAACATTACCTTCCAATTCATTCTATCTTATAATAAACATGTTTTACCCGGTTTTTTCATACAATTAATACTTTTAAAATACTATTAAAAAACAATAATAATATAATAATGTAACATATGTCTTGTGTCCAGGGGCGGATGGACTCATTAGAAAAGGGTGCAAGTGCACCCTACTAAATTCTCACATACCAAATATATTTTCATAGAAAAATAATTATGCACTTAGTTTTTTTTAATCGCTTTTATTTATATCCATTACACAACTCTAAAATTCAAAACTTAAATATATATAAAACAATTAGTTCGATATTGACTTTGATATTTGTTCTATTTTATCTTTAAATATCAATATTGTTAAATTTAACGTCATTGATTTTACTTTGATACAAAATAATATATCTTACAATTTTTTATTAATTGGTATATTTTCTAAAAACATGTAGTTATAGTGCATATTTAGTATTTTAAAATCTTTTAGATATTTTAAAACGAATGATTTTGAATATATCTAGATTTTTTCCGTAATATATCATATAATGGTGGTTATGTTTTATTGGTATTTATTTTCGTTTTTTATAATAAATATATATATATATATATATATATATATATTTGGTTAATTATATTAAACAGTTATAAATTATACAAAACTAAATAAATATGTAAATTAATTTGTGTACCCAATAAAATTTTGTTCTAGATCCGTTCCTACTTGTGTACCTAACAGCCACCACTAAGAATGAAGTGTGTCAAATGTATGAGATCCATTAGAGTAAAATACATTATGTAGCACTGATGATTCTAGTGTGTGTGTGTTCGTGGAAACAGAGCTATTGACAGAGAAAAAGAGAAAAAAAGTTAATGGAAAAGTAAAAGTTAAGTCATTTGCATTTGCATTGCATGCTGAGCATTGAAGTTGGTCGCCGCATATCCCATGGAAGATCCTTTCTCCACCACTAGTCCACGACTCTTTACATATTTTCATAATTTTCTAAGATTCATGTACCAAATAAAACTCACACAAAATCTCATCGTAGATATATATATATATATATATGGCTGTTAACCAAGGTGCATTAACACCGGAGCATCTAATTCTTGTAGTAAAAAGTTTACATCTATGGATACTATCAGAGTTGACCCTAAAATTTTGGGGTTTAAAAAAAAAAATTTAAAAATTAAGACCAATATTTTATCTATTTATTTTTTGGATCATAATTTTTTAAAAAGTAGACATATATATATATATATATATATATATTAATTTTAAAAAAAATTTGGGGACTATTCAATATGGGGGCACGCTTATTAAAAATACGGGGGGTTATAGGCCAATGTTTCATTTGACTTTGCCCAGGATCGGTCCTGAGTACCGTCACTAGGTTTGATTCCTGGTCACTGCAGATTTTACATGTGGGTTGTAGCGCTCCAGGAGCCGACACATGGTGTTCCATTTGAACACTTATGTGGCTAGTACGCGCTCTCTTTAAGTGGTAGGACACTTGGGTTATAAAAAAAAAATCAAGGTGCGGTGTTTAATTTTGTAGAAACTTTGAGCTAATTAATAAAATGTGACTTTTCAAATTAATAATGTTGGAACTCAATTTTGTGACAGTGACTTTTGTCACTTTTCCGACGAGTTTTCCGGCAAGGTCGTTGTCCGGAATTAACGGATTATGATTGTATTTGAAAAGTTCTAGTTTGGACTATAACTTTGAATATTTAAATGCTAAAATTCGAGTTAATTTGAATGAGAAATAAGATAACTAAGTAAGTTGGAAAGACTAGCTAGCTTAGCTAGGTGAATAAAAGGCAGCTCAACCCAACTCAATGAGCTGAATGAGTACTGATCTAGCTGGGTGGACTCGTCAGCTAACACCCAAGCTTAGTGAACTAAGGAGTGAAGTAACTTAAGGTGAAAGTCACCAATTGAAAAGGTGCAACGAAAGGGTGTGTCTTTACATATGAAAAGGTGTCTTGACCAAAGGTCACATCTTTTCACATTATGTTTTTTCGTCTCATATAAATAGAGACTCATCCATTCATTTTCATCATCCATCAGTTTTTTCGATATACAATATTCAGAATATGAATAAATTCCATATTGTATATATAAAAAAAATACACACCATAAAAGTTTTGATAGTACTATGTTCCAAAGTCTCGGGAGTATTCACAGATACTAAGGTCGATAGGTTTTATTAAGAGTATAGCTTAATAAAGACGTATAACGGTCATATCCTGGGATATCGAAATTGCGGTAACCCGTCTTACTACGAGTAATTTTTAGAATTAAGGAAAAAGTTTTGACTCGACTCCGTTAATTTTAAGATTTAAACGTTTTAAACTCGGTTTTAACTAAATCCGATTTTACGGTCCCTACAAATAATAATGTTGCCAGAGCATACAAATTATTGATAATAATTTTTTATAGACCTATAATTTTTAATGGTCTAAAAACTTGTTTAAACATGTAGTTTCTGTCGCGATAAAATAAAATTTGTTGTGGTCTTGGACAATGGTCTAAATTGAAAACAAAGAGGCACAGCTCCAGTTAACTATGTTCCAAAAACTATTAAAAAAGAAAGGAAATAGCATACTAGACAGAATCTATATTTTCATTAGCTCTCAATTTATACTACTTAACTCACATTTAATTCCAAATTAATTTCTAATATAGTTTGATCTATTGGTGTTCACATAGCCGGTCCTAGGATTTTGAAGATTACAATCTAAAATAAAAAATATAGATCAATTTTTAACTGAAATTTTTAAAATAGGTCACAAGCTCGTGTTTGGTATGTTTGGCCTCAAGACCGATCATGGATCCAGATCTTTTTCTTGTTTTTGGTTAATTCTTGGTCTATGACTCTATCTAATAACTCAATTTTTATAATTAAACCGGTATATATTGACAAAAGGAATATTCCATTAGTTATCCTATTCGTTGAAATATATCAACACTCACAAAAAAAAAAAAAAATGAACTTCACATTGATTGGACCTCAACTATATATTTTCCTTTTATAAGTTGATTATACTAATTACAATAGCATACTTTATGGTAAAAAAAAAGATGAATCATCACTTTCATAGTGTCTTTTCAAGTTTTTCACATGCATTTTCTATATAAACACACACTCTTTGTATATACCTTTCACAAAATATTCAAGAGCCAATCTCTAAATTTGAAGAAGATCTTAATGATGGTTATGATTATGTCTTCTTTGGATCTTGTCCTAACAAAAGTACTTGGACGAGTTTAAAGAGATCGAGATTTTGACAAACATGAAGACATAGATGTTGGTTAGTGGCAACTACACTTGTCCATTTTGTAGTCATTTTTTTCTCTAACCGGGCAATTTCAGAATCTTTGGCAATGTTTTTCTCTTTGATATATGTTTGTTATTGTTCGATTTGTTATAGATCTTCTTGTTTATTTTTGGTTCAACGCAACATTTTCTTCCTTTTGCATTGTTGTAATCTTCTTTGAGGATTCAAGTTGAAGAAGAAAACAACATAATTTATTCTGATAGTTTGAAGGACGCTACTCATTTTTTACAAATAACAAAACTTTGTTATTTACTTTTCAAAATCTTTACAAGATATTACTTTATAAACTTATAATGTAAGTTATCCTACTGATATATTTACACGATTTTGACATTTTTTATCTCCATGTTCACTTTCCAGACGTCTCACAACCTCTCAGGAACAGGCAAAACCTAAACTCAAATCCCATAAAAAGTGACTAAAAGTGTTAATCTCTTTTACCCACATTTAGACTTTTTCATGTCCTAAACAATACCTAGGTTTATTCTTTTATCCTCTGTTCTTCCCTGTCGTCTCTCACAGACTCTCTTGAACAGTTTTTACTCAAAATCCCAAAACTCCGAAGTTGGCTCAAGAGTCTTCAAGTTCTTCCAAGCTTTCAGACCTTTAAATACCCACGCAAAACCCTATTCGTCATTTCCTTTTTCTTTTGATACGAGCTTTCTTTTCTCTCATATTCTCAAAATCATTCTTTCCTCTTTTGGATCTTCATAAAATTCCATTTCTGACCAGTTCTAGCATCTAGACTTTTTTTGGAATCATTGTTCTCGCTCATTGATATGTATGTGCAACATCCTAAGATCATGTTTAAGTTTCCATAATCTTCACTTAATATGCCTATGCAACATCCTGAGATCTGCTCAGATTTTTTACTTCTTCGTATTGTTCACATGCAGCATCTAACCAGAATAAAGAATTTTACAGGCTTTGATCTGATAGATAGCATGTCTTGTCTCTCTGATCTGTTCTGTTTTGCTCGCTAGGGCTTTTTGCTAACCAAACAGAAGTCGATTGGGCTTAGAGTCAAGTGTATTATTATTAACCCACTTCTTAAACCCAAAATTATTAATTTTTATATAACATAACTTATGTATATTGTTAATTACAAATGATATTTGTTAAAATATCCCACCGTTATAACATCTTATGGTCTAGTTTTAATTTAGAAACTGTTGACAAAAAAAAAATAGAGACCAATTAATCCTAAAACTTCTATTTATAAAAAGGAAAAAATGCCAATATAATTTTGAACTTTTAACTTTAGGTTAAAAAAACTTGACTCTTTAGTGATCCATTTAAATCACAATATTTTTATATGAAACTATTTAAAGAACTAAGTGTAAGTTAATTAACACTGTTAAGGTTAATCCAATCGCCGCCGGAAATTTTCGGTCAGCCTGCCATCTCCGTCTCTTCATATGCGGTTCTTAGTGGCCTTCGGTTTGGTGGTTTGCTTTAGCAGTGGTTTTCTCGTTCCTCAGTTTGGCCCCCTCTGCTTTTCAGTGTTGTTCTCTCGGAGTTGCTGCTTTGTCGTCGATGGCTGGGATTTCTAAGGAGTTGTTCCTCCGTCTTGCCAGAGTGATGGGCGTTTCTAGTGGTGCGCTTTCCTCTTCTTTCTGGCTCAGCTTCATCTCGTCTGCATCTCCTTCTTCTATGATTTGCGCGCTGTTTAGTTTTGCTCGGGCTTCCGAAGTCGTATCTTTGAAGTCTTCTGCTTTGGCGGGTTTCCTTTGTATTTGGTTTGATATTGTTTTATTTTCTCGAACTGTTTTAACGAACTGCCATGTATGGCCTTTCTCTCCAGGGTATCTATTACTCGCCCGGCTTTTATCGTGTTCGTTTGTTGTATTTTGTTGATCGGTTTTAACCACTAGAAGGAAAAAAAAAGTTAATTAATACTGTTAATACAATGTTAACATAAAGTTAAATGGCCTTTTTTAGTGTTTTTGCTTTGTCTACTCGATTTGACTATGTAGAAGAAGACAATGGTTGTTGACTTTTCATTAACTTATTTCTCTTTGGATTTCTTGCATTATCTACAAATGTCACGGTCGATCATCTAATCCATCCACAACTGAATCATAACTTAAAAAGTCATAAGATTCAGAATGAAGCTATACTCTAAAGCCTTCATTCTCACTTTTGATCGTTCTTAAATCTAATGGCTTCTCTATATGCTGTTAAGTAATGAACATAAGCTATCAACATATATTAAAACTAAAGTAATTTCTGTGAAACTGTATGGAATTTATTAGTACCATTTACCATAAAATCAATTTGGTCCACAAAGTCCTTCAACATCAACAGGTTGCAGAAACCGCCATGTCCACTTTTGTTAAACAATCTAGAAGGCATAAGAAGATTAAGGAATCAAACACATCAATCATAGGGTAAAAATCGTATCATGAAAAGAAAATGGACTCATGATACGATTTTACTTGATAGATAATTGTTGCGAATTGACGCAAGACCGGCCCTTGACAAAGCCGCCTAGAGCCCCCATATTTTATAAGCTCATCTTTATAGTTAATAGGCCCCCAAAACTTAAAATTATATA
>OVBE01005843.1:0-20945 GCA_900406425.1 Iberis pinnata
CGATGTGCCGTTTTGTTTACATGAAGCCAACTCATCTTTTATGATTTGTTTTCTTACTCCATTGCCTACATAAAATTGATTTTTGAGTGTATCCCATAGATTCGATGCTTCAGAGACAAAGGAGACAGTTGACCTAATTTTAGGATCGATGGATGTTCTTATCCATCCAATAATCATTGAATTCGCTGCAAGCCACATAGATAGATCGGGATCAGCAGCTGGTTTNAAAGAGAAGTGGTGCTAGTCATCGTCGATGATGAACCCGACGCCGATGATGGTGTACCGTCCATCGGAAAAGAGAGAAAAATTTAGGTCAAAAGAACGTTGTTTGCTCTGATACCATGAAATATTTTAGGCAAATCTTATTCTCATTAATGTAAAAGCTCCTATTTATACAAGAAAGATTAAAAGATAATAATATAAAACCTAGATATCATNGCAACCAGAAGAGAAACAAAGTAAAGCGTTTAAATCAGTTGGGCCGGAAGGTAACCTTGCGGATTTCACCATTTATACCAGTTAAAGGGTTCATACGACCCATCTTAACCATTGTCGCCACAAAATCTGATTTAAACTTTGGGGAATCATAGTTGTAGTCAAAGACTATTTGGCTTGTGGGGCTGTTCATGAGTTCTTGGTCTGAATGGAGCATACCTCTGCGATTCACAAGGTTGTAGAAGTAGTGATTGTCGAAAGAAGGCGACCCTCGTCGAGTGGAATTTCGAGAATTTGTTCAGAGACGATGTTAGGGGTTCTCGGACAAATACTCTGTAATCGGGTAGCAAAATTGTGGTCGATGTTTGTCTCGTTGTAAATCCTACTTCGTATAGTGTCACAACGGGTTACCCCAATTGTGTGAGCACCTAAAAAAAAGATAACTAGTTTTTATTTTGTTTACCATATGAAGGTAAAAATCTTATTTATTCATTAAACACTTAATTTGTTAGATAATTAAATTAAATTTTAACCTAATAGAAAATACATTACTTTTATCTATGCACAAAAACTAGGGGTGTTCAATGTGGATATCAGTTCGGTTTTTTTGGTTTTTTGGTTTTTTCAGTTTTTGAAAAATAGCTACCATATTTAAACCATATATATTTCCAAACGGTTTAATCGGTTTTCTCGGTTAATATCCATGCCACATCTATATCCATGGTTTTAAAAAATATGTTTCCAAACGGTTTATGTGGTTTATCCAAAACCGTACCATATATTATAATTCGGTTCGGATTGGTTCGGTTCGGTTTATCCACACTGAACACCCCTAATCAAAAACTTTATATATATTTTAGTCGATATTTTGAAGACTTTAATTAATCAAGAAGAATCATTGTTATCAACTCTGATCTACGAAAAATAGGAGAGTTTCATAAATAAAATAAAAATATGGACCAAAAAAATTAAGAGGGAAAATAAAAGAACCGAAGAGAGCAACCATTTCTCTTAAGGAAAATCCAGCAGCACTAAAACGACTAGTAAGTTGAGTCAGATTAGAAGTATGAGGCAGAAGGTCTCTTCTCACTTGTGATCGTTTCGCTGGCCTTCTTGCATCTCGTCTTCTTAATTCTACGCTCCAAGTCGGCCCTCCCCTCTTTAACAACAACGAAAAACGTATGAAATTCAGAACGGTTTAAATCATTTAAATGTGCTAAACCGGAATAATTGAGAGTAAGTTTATATAGGAATTTTCTGAAATACCACAAAAAGAAATTCATATTCCAAAAATACCACACACTTCCAAAAGTTCTAAAGATACCATTAAAATATTTTTCTTCCAAATATAACATAAACATAAAATTGAGTTTTAACGGTTTATAATTTAAATTTGTGAAGTTTAGAATTTAATTTTGAAGGGGTGGGGAAGTTTGGGGAGGGGAAGTTTTCCTGAAATCCCTATACACAAACTGCTCTAATTTCCGAAGATAGGTCCATAATAAAACCATTAAACCTACACATGCTTAGGACTGACCGGTTGGAATAGAGAGGAGCCATATTGTGGATTTGCATCAGACCTAACTTCATAAGGCTGAGATAAATGATTTGGCGATTAGGCGGGGGTAGGAGAAAATTGGAGACTATCCTCAAATCCCTACACCAAAACTGCTTAATTCTCAAAAGATCCCTCAATAAAAAAGTAATCGGGTGAGAGAGGAAGAGCCTGTTGGGGGACTGTTGAGACAAAGTTGATGAGAGCATTCCTATGCTCTTCAGATCATGGGAAGATGGCCAAAACAGTAGGTCTTTGACTAGCGTTTTTCCAAAGTGAGTGCGTGAAACAGTTGCACTAGGCTTCAATGACGAACATCTAAGAGCTTCTTCATTTGAGCTCACCGGAAAAGAGGCGGATTGGCAAAAAGGGAGCTTCGGGAAACCAGATTAGATCACAAGCATCTCATTCTCATTGAAAGAACTTAGACTTACTCGGTATTAGACTGAATATAAATGACTGTTAAAGTGTTTGTTAAGTGACAGTTAAGGAGGTTAATTGGTTGTTAATAGTTTGTTAAGAGTAGTACTTTGTATATAAGAAACAGAGTATTGGTACTGTACATTTTACGATGAAATAAAGAACTTTCTTTTTTTTCCTTTAATATGGTATCAGAGACAGGTTATGAAGACAGACCACACAGAAACATTAATAGACCAACATATTTAGCTGACTATCATTGTATTCTTTTGTTTCATACACCAGTTACACATAAACCACATACCTCACCTTATCCTTTACAATATGTCCTTGATTACTCTGCTTTATCACCACATCACAAAAACTATATCCTCAATATAACTACTGAATCTGAACCCAAGACATTTTCACAAGCTGTTAAATCAGATCAGTGGGTCAAGGCAATGAATGTTGAACTTGAGCAATTTGTTAAGACATCTACATGGCCAGTTGTTACTTTGCCTGAAGGTAAAACACCAGTTGGTGAGATGGATATATAAGATCAAGTATAAAGCAGATGGGACATTAGATAGATACAAGGCTAGACTTGTAGCCAAGGGTTTTACACAACAGGAAGGGGTTGACTATGTAGACACATTTTCCCCTGTGGCAAAACTAGTGACAGTTAAGTTGATTTTGGGATTAGCAGCAATTAAAGGGTGGCATCTTAGGCAAATGGATGTTACCAATGCCTTTTTACATGGTGATCTTGAAGAAGAACTTTATATGACTTTATCACCTGGATACACTGCACCTCAAGGCACCACTCTCCCTCCTAATGCTGTTTGTAGATTACATAAGTCCATATATGGGTTGAAGCAAGCTTCTCGTCAATGGACAAGAAGTTTTCAAATGTGTTGACTCAAGAAGGTTACAAACAGTCTGAAGCTGAACATACACTCTTTACCAAAGTTTCTGGTTCAGCTTTTATTGCAGTATTAGTATATGTAAATGATATACTAATAGCTAGAAATAGTTCAGAAGCAATTGATCATTTGAAAAAGGTGTTTATGACTGCTTTTCAGATTAAGGATCTTGGCCATCCTAAATATTTCCTTGGGATTGAAATATCAAGAAACAAAACTGGAATTTCTCTTTCTCAGAGAAAGTATGCTCTAGATATTTTGGCAGATACTGGTTTTCTAGAATCAAAGCCTCTTGCCACTCCTCTTGATCCCAATCATCACTTACATAAAGACAGTAGAGATTTGGTAGCTGATCCTACAGCTTACAGAGCTATCATTGGGAAACTACTCTATCTCACAATAACAAGAGCTGATATCACTTTTTCAGTTCACAAGCTTAGTCAATATCTAGCTGCTCCAAGGACTGCTCATTTACAAGCTGCTCATCGGATTTTACGATATCTTAAAGGGGATCCAGGGAAAGGTTTGTTCTATTCTGCTCATTATGAGATGAAACTGAATGCTTTCCGAGATTCATATTGGGCTACATGTCCAGATACAAGAAGGTCTGTTACAGGTTTTTGCATATTTCTTGGAAATTCTCTGATTTCATGGAAATCAAGAAAGCAAAAGACAATTTCATGTAGCAGTGCAGAGGCAGAGTATAGGGCATTGTGTAATACAACAAAAGAATTGATTTGGATTACAAATTTGCTCACTGATCTTCGGATTAAACTTCCAGCAGCTGCAAATTTGTATTGTGACAACACTGCTGCAATTCATATAGCATCAAATTCAGTGTTTCACGAGCGTACAATACACATAGAACTCGATTTTCATGTTGTACGGGATAAGTACAGAGAAGGCTTTTTACAGTTGCTTCATGTTAACACCAATCTGCAACTAGCAAATGTGCTTACAAAGAACCTGCAACCTGTAGTTTTCAAAGATCTCCTTGCCAAATTCAGATTTTCAACCTTATATCTTCCCACCAAGAAGATATCAGCTTAAGGAAGGGGTATTAGACTGAATATAAATGACTGTTAAAGTGTTTATTAAGTAACAGTTAAGGAGGTTAATTGGTTGTTAATAGTTTGTTAAGAGTAGTACTTTGTATATAAGAAACAGAGTATTGGTACTGTACATTTTACGATGAAATAAAGAACTTTCTTTTTTTTCTTTAATACTCGGTGATGCATATGAGGCTTGGTAATCAGAGCATCGATATATTTGTAAGTGGGAGTAAACAACATCCCTTCAACCTAGAGTCAAAAATTTCTGAAAGAGACATCAACAAAAGAGGAGAAGGGGCACAAACCAGGAGAAGAAGGTAAGTACACCGAAAACGAGGATAGCTAGGATCCAAAACGCTAGATCTAGCTACAAGTGAGACTGTGACCAAGACGGACTAGATATTAGCAAGACTCTACTTGATTTAAAAGCTTCAAACATTAGACCAGGTTAGCTTCCAAATCAATTCAGAACAAGCCCAACAAACCTATTACAACTCTTAATGTCGCCAACGGCTTTGTTTTACAGAATCAAAACTTCAGCAACTCAACAAGAAAGCATGAGCTTCGTACGTATTCAACATTTTATCCAATTCATCTCAATAACATATTTGATTCCTTAATCACGTGCAATTGATTTTGAATTTGTTTTTGTCGTATGTTTATTAGTTAAAGTTAGGGTTTTACATTCTGAACTTTTCTATTTAAAGAATGTAAGAGCATGAATATCGCAGAACCGTTTCTAATTTTTTTTTTTTAAAAGAACTGGACCATTCGTGGGCCGCCACATGTCAGTGGGATCCACGAATAGTGTTAGAAACGGATCAGAAACAAGAGACAAGAGGGGTGGGTTTTTAATTTTTGTGTGGACCCCACCCTTTAAAACCTCTTTAAAGTCGACCGATGTTCATGGTCTAAGAGGTTTGTACATTTCAAGCAATCATTAATAAAAGTTAAAGTTTTTCTTTGTCCTTGAGATCTCTTCTTCCCTGCTTTCACTAGAGACAAAAAGAGAGATTGAAATCATGGAGAAAACGCAAAAAACAGAGGAGAGGAGGTGAGGCCGGCGGGAATCATCGCCGCCGACGTGGAGACGCATAATCTCTTATGTTTCTCAGTTTTTGTGCTTGAGAGGGCTATGATTTTTTAGAAAGACTAAAACTTGTTTGCTCAATTTTGTAAACTTATTTAGAAAGTCAAGCTTAGAACTATGCAGAATATTTATCAAAATGTAAAAGAGTGCAAATAGTTAACTTGGTAGAGAAATCATAGCTCATTTTGTTCGACTTTTATTTATTTCGAAAAAACACAATTCAACACAAAATAAAGAAACATTTATTAAAAAGACTTTAAAAAGAGACCTTAACATTATTAGACCAGTTTGATGGTAGATACTTATTAAAATATCTAATGAATATTTTAATCAATATAAATCAATGATTAAAAAGTTAAGAATTTTTTGAATTTTATGTCTCCAATGGTAGAACTATATTACTGGTTCTTAGGAATTAAAAATTAATTTTTTTAACTAAAATATTTGAACATAAATTTTGCATGATTAATTTTGAACATAGGATCCGAAAAACGGGAAATGAATCGAAGACCCGAAAGCTCTGCCCTAAAAAAAACCCAAATCAACCATGGAGAAAAACTCAGAACCGACCCGAAACCGACAAGAACCGAATCGAATTTTAAAAAATATCAATTGTGTATTCGAATTAAGGATCCGAAGAACCAAAACCGAACCGAATACCCAAAATCCGAACCCTACAAAAAATCACGAAAAATGGACAATCGTTAAAAAAAGAACTAATCAGAAACCGCCACGTGACGGCCTTGATACAGTTCCAAAATTGCTTAATGAAGAAACGTAATTCTCTCACACACTTACCTTTGAATTTCTTTTTATTTTATATATTTGTTAAGATACGTCACAAAGTTGGCGTTGGACAAGGTCTTATTAAATAATAAGAAGAGAAACAAAAGCAAAAAGATAAACAAAGAAAAAGTAACTCATGGAGTCGATTAAATTAGTTGGCCATCGAACAAATCTTACGGATCTCACCATTATTACCTGTCAACGGTCTCATACGACCCATCTTGACCATCGCTGCCGCGAAATCTGATCTAAATAGGCCGGCATTGTTACTATATTCAAGGACAATAGAGTCGGTGGAGCCACCGTTATATAGTTCTTGATCAGAATGGAGAAGCCCTTTGCGAGCCACAAGATTTTTAAAGTACTTGTTATCGAAATTGAAAGGTGACCTCTCTGTGTCAAGTGGAACTTGGATTCTATCATTGAAGAAGTTGGGCTCTGCTGGGCAAACACCCTGCAAAGAGGTGGCGAAACTCTTGTCGATGTTTGCGTCGTTGTAGATTCTATTCCGGATGGTCTTACATTTTGCAACTCCAATCGTGTGAGCCCCTGAAAAAAAAATTAGCTACTTTTGTTTTGTTTACCATATAAATCAATATATTTTTAACTGCCAAAATGTAGAAGTCAAAAATTTATTAAATCAATAAATAATAAATACTTTTTTAATATATAACTAAACCTAATAGAAAAATACATTGGTTGAATAAAAAAGAAATTATATGAATTTTTCATTTATGCTAGAAAAAACTTTAAACTTCACTTAATTTATAAATATTTTCCTACTATCGATATTTTAAAGACTACCAATCAAGATTCAGAAATTATTATTATCAACCTCGATATATGAAAAAAAATTGCATAAATAAAATATGGACCAAAAAGGGTGAACTATTAAAACGAACCGGAGAGAGCAACCATTTCTCTTTCGGAGAACCCAGCAACTCTGAAATGACTAATAAGTTCATTCAGATTAGAAGTTGGAGGTAATATGTTTCTATAGGCTGCTGCTAGACTAGCCGTTTTTGCATCTCGTCTTCCTAATTCAACAATCCAATTTGGCCCTCCCCTCTTCAACAACAATAAAAGACGAAATTTAGTGTTTAAATATTGTATATGTGCTAAACCGGACTAAATAAGAGTGTTATATATCTAAATGAGCGTACGATTAGGACGGAGTATCTAGCTGCAAGTGCTAAGATATCAGCACAAGATACCACCCCGGGACATGCTTTTTCAACCTTGAATTTGATATATTCAATCACATTGAATGCGGTAGCAGAATCTCGGTTTTGGTCTGCATTTTGCTCTCCTTTGAAGCTTGGTGTGTCCCTTAGTAGAATAGAACCGTCACATCCCTTTATAAATGTAAGTTAAGATGCAAAGACAACATCAAAAATTAAAATCATTATGATAGTTTTCTTGGAATATAGTGCTTTAGATATATTTTGGGGTGCGTGCTTGCTAAAAACCTAGGCCGTTTTTTATGGAGTAGCACCCATTTCCTCTTGCTCTCTTGTTTTATTAGTCTAGATCTATGGTCGGTCTTGAGATTTTTAAACTAAAGTTTTGAAAATAAAAGACCATATATATATATATATATATATACGGTTCAGAACCGGCCAAGTCTAGATTCATTGGTCAGAGTGAAACCTATGTATCGGTCTAAGTCATTTTCCTCAGATCAGCTGGGTTGACTCCTCTCTCTTCTAGGTCTCTTCTTTGTTCAGTAGCTCTTTGAGTCTGTTGAGGCTTTGGGCTTTGTTCAGTCCTGCTTTCGTTTATCCTATCGTTGGTTGTTTAAGCCGCGTTTTTTTTTCTTTCAAATTGTCTTTCCTTTAGTTATCTCCAATAATACAGTTACTTTAAAAATGTAAAAATAAGACCATGTCCATTGCAGTCCTTTTATCCGTTTCTTAAAAGAAAATAATAATAATAAAAAAATCAAAAGTGGATTAAAAGAAGAAGACACGTTTCTTTTTCGAAGACTTTAAGCATCGTCTCTTCCCTTGTTTTATTACACGTGGCAAGTAACTACCGGTTGGAGAATTAATATTTAATTATTATTTTTTTGTGACAACTGTAGAAATTGTTTATTTTTCTTTCTTATATAAATTCTTAGTTAAAAAATATATTAATAAAAAATGTTTAAAATACCTAAATGGGTTTTTCCCATTGGACATGGTCTAAATACATAAAAATGTAAAACATACGTTGACGAAGCAGTCGAGGTAGAAGAGACGGAGGATAGCTGGACGACGACCGAACTCCGTGAAAACGTATGATTCGACAATGGAGATAAGATTAGGGCAAGAACTTGCATAGAAATCGGAACTTAGTTGTGCTTCTACGAGGTTATTGTTATCACCTTTTAATAAAAGTGTAAAGACAAGAACTAAAATGGTAATAAGTTGTTTTGATGAAGCCATGTTTGAGTAAAGAAAGAGAGACTTTGATTGACTTTTAAAGTTGATTAGTAGTGTGCTTGGAGAGCAAAGCATAGCTAGGTTTATTTAGAGACGTGAAGAGTGTTGTAAAAGTTAGAAAATTTTGTGTATTGTTTTTTATTTATTTATTTAAAATTGTGTATGGTTTACGTTTACTTTTTTTTAGGGTTTAATAATATATAATGAACCTGCATGGAATTGTGCTCGTAGCTGTCTACGTTGGAGAGAGAAATCCAGTCAAAAGAATTGTATCAGCTGTAATGTTATAATTTATATATTCCGATCTAAATAATAATCTTCATGCTAAATGAGGTTTAAATAATAATCTTCATGCTAAACCTTAATTGTTGTCTATTAGAATAAAAAAAAAGAAAAATTACATGGAATAATATTAATACAACATATATTTAAAGACAATTCCGTAAGCTTAGCTGGCGGAAAAGTATAAATCTCCCGGAGACAAAATTAGGGTTGGGCGTTCGGATAAACGGTTCGGTTCGATTCGGTACTTTTCGGTTCCGGTTCTTTCGGTTCTAGCAAAAGAGGATCTTTTTAGGATTCGAAAGAAATTCGGATCGGATCGGTTCGGTTCCTACCCGGTTCGGTTCGGTTCGGTTCTAAAAATTAAGAACCATTTCGGAACCGAACCAACGAGTAATTTCGGTTTTTTCGGGTATTTCGGAGGATCGGTTCGGTTCCTACCCGGTTCGGTTCGGTTCTGTTCTAAAAATTAAGAACCATTTCGGAACCGAACCAACGAGTAATTTCGGTTCTTTCGGGTATTTTATCCGAAATACCCGAAAGAACCGAAATAACCGAAATTATCCGAAATAATTTGTCAATGTTGGCCACCTTCGGTTTTTCTATTACCTTCGGATCTTCTTCGGTTCTTTTGTTTTCGATTCCTTTTTTGGTTCTCGGTTCCTTTTTTGGTTCTCGGTTCTTATCCAAACCGAACCGAGAACCATGGATCTAAATAACTAGATCCGTTCGGGTAAATTAATCGGATCTAGAACCGAACCGAACCTATTTTTTCGGTTCGGTTCGTTCTTCGGTTCCGGTTATTTTGCCCAGCCCTAGACAAAAATCATAAAAAGTCAACCAAACCGAAGGAGAGGAATAGATAACTATTCCAGACGAAATCAGATCAGATTAAATGCCATAAAACGAGTCGACCACTCCAAAGATTCTGAGAGCAAAGGCCAGATTAAGGGAGGACTTAATAGTCCATCGAAGGTCGGAGAAAACACGTACGAAGGAGAGGCCAATTAGATAAAAACAGAGTAAAGCACGAAGGAAAAACCACTTACTCCAATCAGAGCCGGCTCAAATATATTATGGACTCTTGTGCAAACAAAATTTTTAAAACTTTTTATATTTAATTTATAAACAAAATTGTTACGTAATTCATTATTAACTGTTTATGTGTAAATTTTAACCAGAAAATTTATTCAAAAGCTTTAATATATATATATATATATATATATATATATTTATGTGCCTTTTTCTAATTACTATTTTTAAATTATATATACAGTATTTTATAAAAAAAATTAAAATTGACCCCTAAATTAATAGTACATAGGACGGGGTCCTGGGGCGGTCGCACCTCTTGTCCCCTTAGTTAAGCCACCTCTAACCCCAATCCAAAGCTCAAAAACTAACCTTCAGCAATGCATAGAGATTGATCACACCCTTAATTACAAAACCTACCCAAAACCGCTATAGCATGTGAAAAAGGAGATTCCAACCCAACCCAAAGGACAAGGGAAACACAACCTCTCCTTCACTAGACCGAAACCCTGACTTGGCCACGCGGAAGAACTCTCTTGTACAAATAAGTTTGTGCCCTAGCAAAATCACCAACAGCGACCAACCAGAAAAGTCTCGCATGAGCCACCACCTACATGTAACCACCAAGGTAAGCTCATTAATACCAAAGAGGAGGAAAGAGGTCACCGAAGACAACTTAGCTGAGAATCATGACTCGAGCTTCTTGAAGGAGGGAGGCGAGTGCAAGAAACCTTCCATCGTCGGCCAGACTGTCCGCAATCACATCTCTAGTAATACCACTGCATGCCGGAACCAGAGCCCAGCGCCCACTCTGCCAATGACTGGAGAAGGAGTTCATGACGGTAAACTCAGAACCAGGACGACCACCCCCGGTGAAGATGATAACACTAACACCTACAAAACATAAGCCTAAGAGGATTGGCTACCGCTTCAGCCCCGAGTACCCACGCCAACACCTCAGGTAAGCTCTACAACCATGTGAAGCCGAAACCTAGCCATGAGTACAACGCACCCCAACCGAACCAAACGAATGAACGAGCTGAAACCTAAAAACTACAAAAAATAAGGAAGGGAACGAAAAGCGGCAACGCCGACAAAAACAAGGTGCCGCCATGGCGGTAGATATGAAATTAGGTCTTTCTCGAGGAACGTGCCTAGGAGCGACTTTTGAGTTTTTTTTTTGATAACCAAGAGGAGTTCGGGCCTTCGGCCTTAATATTCCCTTAGGCCTGGGACCAACCTTTGCTAGTACCTGGTGATATGGCGTAAATAATTTTTTTCACTGGGAATCGAACTAAATACCTCAAGAAACCAACCGTTGATAATCTAAAATTTGTTCGGAGATTAAAAATATCTTAATAAAACTTATAAATCATTAAGTTGACTAGCTTTTTTTTGTCACATTAATATCTGGGCCACAACTAGCCGGCCCAGTAGCCCAAAATCCATAAATAGGAGAAAATGCACTCGCTCTGCGAGTGGCCAGGTTTGAATTCTGGTTTGGTAAAAGGAAACATCGGTGACACAACCACTAGGCCCAGGCCCGGCCTTGAGCCCAAGCAAGCCAAGCTTGGGCTTGCGGCCTTCGTATTATTAAAAACATTTTCGGCCTTCAATTACTAAAGAGTTAACTTAGTCTAGTGGTTAGTCTATGGATAGTTGCTTTTTAGTGAAGGAGTTCGATCCATATATTGCTCATTGTTGTGTTAATTTTTTTAATATATAAAAAATGTCGGCCCAAATTTTTTTAATAGATTGCGGCCCAAGAACTTCTAGGACCGGCACTGACTAGGCTAGACCGCTTGATCCTTATTATTAAGTTGACTAGCTAATATGGTGATATCTCTTGATATTATTATACAATTATTAATGCTTAGTCACCTTATTTTTCCTTTTCAAACATATAAAACTGTACTTATTTTAAAAAATACATCTTCTTAAACATGGAATGGCTTAAAGAATAATAACAATGGGATCTCAAATCAAAATCATTATTGGTATATGACATATATAGTACTTAATTATTTTAATAAACACATCTTCTTAAACACGGAATGGTTAAAAAAATAATAACTATGGGATCGCAAATCAAGATCATTATTTGAAAGATTACTTATTCTACAAACCACGTCTTCTTAAACATAGAATGGTATAAAAAAAATAATAATTATGGTTTTGTGTTCTTTGTCTTCTGAAAACAAGTTTTCCTCTTTTTATATTAGTTTAAAGTCGTCGTTGACAATCTGGACCGATTTTTTCCGACCGGATCTCGATTATTTTCCATCGTAGCAAGAAGCGGCGACGCCGACGAAAACTACATGGACCCTCATCATCGTTTCAACCTAATTAACTCAATAAACTTCTAACTCCTCTTGATCTCATACTCTTCTTGTGAAAGCTCAAAGAGATCACTACAAGAAAACACAAGCATACTGACAAGCATATCCGTCAGAAACTTGCATAAATAACGGTAAACTGACGGATTCGAACCGTCAGTTACAAATGGTCGGTAATATCAATCCATCAATTTTTATGACATATTTATTGACGGAATTGTACTGACATAATTATTAACAGATACTGTCCATCACTTATCAGCCCGTTAGTATGTCCGTCAGTAACTATCCGTCAGAAATTCGTCACAAAAACTGACGGATTTATTGACAGGATTATACCGACGGAATGTGTCCATCGGTTATAATCAGTCACTTTTCCGTCAAAAATTATTCGTAAGTAATCTGTCAGTATTTCTGAGAATTACTGACGGGTATTAAATTTTTTTTTTTTTTTTAAATTTTTTTTATNAGTAAATAATTAATAAATATTTAAAATATTTTTAATAATTATGATAATAACATTTAAAATATTAAGAAAACTAAAATTCAAAATATTCATAAAATTAAAATTCCAAATATTCATAAAATTCTAAAATAGACAAAAATAAAAAATGTTTTCAAGAACCTTCAGACCCCGAACCGTCGCGTCATATGATCCATAAACGCATCCATCTTCGCCTGCAACTCAACTTGCATCGTCAGTTGGTCTTCCTTCATCTCCCTAATTTGAGCGTCGTGCTCCTCTTGTGCAGCCTTCATCTCCTCCATTTGCTGCTTGACGGTCGCCAACTCCACGTCCTTCCTCCTCAATTCCTCCTCTCTAATAGGATCCCTTGTAGCTCGGGTCCCGATCCAGGAAAGCATTAGCCAACCATGTTCCCGAATCCGAACATGCGGCCCTTCGATTTCTTTGTCTAAAAAACATTGTATTAGTATAGACAATATGAAATAGTATGTAATTTAATTTAAATATTACTTACTTGAGAGAAAACGTCATACATGACGTCTAAGGGGATGTCTTCATCTGGTGTCGACTGAAAAGACCAGATCTCTTCAAAAATTTTTCTAGATGTTTTGACCAACTCCCGAGTAAGCGGGTCTTGAATCTCTCTGGTCTTCTTGTTGGTGTGGAGATCTTCTATAATCTCAAGCAGCGTCGGATCATGGCCAGTCTTATGTCTCTGTTTAAAAATTAAAAGTTTAAAATTTAAACTTATTTGAAATTTAAAAATATTATTCTAAGTCATACATACTAGATCTCCCTGCCAGGTGTATGAACTCTTCGCATCAGAGTTCGTTGTAGCGATCCCTCTTCCATCACGTTGGCTCAGTCGGTTGGCCTTGTTCATGACGGATAACCCATGAGTTTGCCTTCTTCGATATCAATACAATTCCTCAAATTAGATGTCTATCCATCGGGGAATTTGACCCTATGATTAATCCAGTCGAAGAACTCAGTCTTTGTATTCTTAGATAATCTAAATGCAGGAATTAGAAAAATTCCATCATCGGTAATGTGAAGCTGAAGACGATAACAAATATCCACCAAATCTAACCTAGACTTGAATTGTCTTTGGTTTTCCCTTGGACATTTAGCACGGTGTTCATAATGTTTTCAAAAAAGTTCTTCTCAATGTTCATGACATCTAGGTTATGTCTCAACAAATAGGTTTTTCAGGAAGAAAAATCTCAGAATATGCTTTTCTTGTGTCAATTATTATTTATACCTGCATACTCAACATTTATGTGTTCATTCCCACCAACGTTTGCATCATTGGTCATTTCAACACCATAATCTTCCATTTGGGTTAATAGCTCGGTGCCATCTAATTCATGTGGTGGACCGTCACCACATCTCTTCTTCGTGAATAATGACGTAGATCGATGATATGGATGACTCGGGGGTAAAAACCTTTTATGAAAATCAAACCAACAAGTTTTTCGTCCATTCTTCAGTTGTAAGGAATCTGTGTTGTCGTTACAATATGGACATGCTAGTTTTCCATGTGTTGTCCATCCAGATAACATTCCATAAGCTGAAAAATCGCTTATAGTCCACATAAGAAACTCACGCATCTTAAAATTTTTTTTTTCAAGACATGTCATATACCTCTTCCCCATAATTCCATAACATATGCGACTCATATATCAGTGGTTGCAAAAACACATCAAACGATCGTTTCAGATGTTCTGGCCTTGGTACAAGAACAAAGAGAAATAGAAACTCTCGATTCATATACAATAATTGCGGTAAATTATTAGGTGTTATGATTACCGGTCAAAGAGAATATTGTTTACCATGCTTTTTAAATAGACTGAAACCGTTTGTACTTAATATGAGATAGACATTTCGTGTCTCGCATGCGAAATCCGTATATGTAGACTGAAAATAACGCCAAACTTATGCATCAAAAGGATGTGTAATCTCTCCATCAAATCTATGCTCAACATGCCATCTCATTGCAGCAGTTGTTCTCGCAAACTGATACAACCTCTTCAACCTATATGTTATTTGCAAATACCACATTCTCTTGTATGGTACTGAAACTCTACTGCCAATATCTTTATACCTTGGTATTCGAAAATATCAATATCTCGTTTGGGTTTCATCACGTCTCCAATAAATCATACAGTTATTGATGCACACGTCTATAACCTGATACGACAATCCAAGCCTCTTTACAAGTTTTTGTATCTCGTAATATGAGCCAAAAGCATTGTTACCCTCTGGCAAGACATCTCTCACAAACTTCGAAATTGCATCAACACAATCCTCGGCCAAATTATAATTTGTCTTTATCCCCATCAATCTACTTGCAGAGGATAAAGGCGAATGAACATCTCTACATCCTCTATATAATGGTTGATTTGCTGCATCTAACATACCAAAAAACCGTCTTGCTTCTAAATTAGGTTCTTCATTTGAAACCTGCGCCGTTTCTATAGTTTATTTATACAAATCATTAACCATTTGAACTGTAGGTGCCCCAAAACCTAATTTCGTTCTATGTTCCTCTATCCTATCGGCCAATGGTCCGCTAGAGCTACTACTACCAACATCAGCAGGTCTTTCTCCATGTAAATACCAAATCTTATACCCCGCAAAAATCCATTGCAATACAAGTGATTCGATACTAAATCTATCCTGATATTATGAGAATTTCGACATAAAGTGCATGGACATTTTAACTTACGACTACTTTGTGCATGCGGTTGTCGACATGCGATCGCCATGAATTCGCAAACGCCATGTGCATATTCGTCGTTTAAAAGGTTTGTGTCTTCATTCATCCGTTCACCATCCATCCAAGATCGAAAATATGGAGTAGACATTGTTTTAAGATTGTTTGTGATGTTGTGAATTGAGAATGAAGTCCCTGGTTTATATAGAATACCTATCTGACAGATTAGTGACAGATTTATCCGTCAGTAAGTACCAATATATCCGTTGCCAATAGCTTCAAACGGCTACCTTGTACCGGTTATTAAACTGACGGATTAGTGACGGATATATCCGTCAATAATATGCCGTCAGATGCTCGTCACATATACGAAATTTTTGACGAACTATGGCTGTCAAAAATACGTAAATAAGCCGTCACTTATTACTGACGGATGTTTAGCCGTCACAAAGTCCGTCTGAATTCTCTCTGTTTTCTTGTAGTGCAAGACGAGTTTGCGCCACTTGTTTTTCCACATTCAGTGGATACATGTCCACTCACATTGGCAATATGTCCACTGACGTTGGAGTGTAGTCAACCAATATCACATTTGTTTTTTTTCTGTACACCTTCAGTTTATACTTGTTTGTCCACCATAGTTTTGATAGTTTGTGATAAATACCATATTTTTGATAGTTTGTTATAAATATTACAAATATTATATTTCGATATTGAAAAGTGACGTATTATTTCTTCTGAAAATGTAATTAATTTGTCAAATTTTGTCCACTTATAATGAATTAATAAGTGATACATTTTTATTGCTGCAAAACACCATTTATCTTGTAGTAGTGATATTAGTCTTCTTGGCAAACGAGGTTTGATATATCTATTAAATTAAACAGAAGTGTTTATAGTGTTGAGTTGGAAAATGATGAAAACTTATATCTATACTACTTTTACTCACAAAACTTTTTGTTAGTGTTAATTTTATAGGAATGACCAATAAAACTATAAAAATATGAGAAGAGAAAGTCATATTCATTTTCATTATAACTTTTTTTGTATTAAAATTTCAAAAATACACACTTTTAACACACAACAAGCAAAATAGTTATTAAGTACTTAAAAAAAAACATTAAAAAGTATGTTGAATAATCAGTTGGGAATCCTGCAATCCCTCCGAATCTCACCATTTCCACCAGTCAAAGGGGTTATACGACCCATCTTGATCATAGCCGCCGCGAAATCGGATCTAAATAAGAAAGGATTGTTTCTGTATTCAAGAACAATGGAGTCAGTGGAGCCATTGTTGAAGAGCTCTTGGTCAGTATGAAGGAGACCTCTCCGACCCACAAGGTTCGTGAAATAGTTGTTGTCGAAGATATACGGAGAGGTAGAGTCGAGTGGAACCGTATTATCGTTGCTGGACGTGATGTCTGTCGAGCAAAGTAGCCTTATTGTGGTGGCAAAAACAGGGTCGATGTTTGTATCCTCGTAGATTCTACCTTGGATGGCTGAACATTTAGATTGTCCGATCGTGTGAGCGCCTAAACAAATAAATAAAATTAAAAATATTGTTGTTAGTAATTATCAGGGCCGGTCCTGAGATTTTAAAATTTTCTAAAGGCCGCAATCTACAATGGAAAAATAGGCCAAAATTGTACAAATTTTCAAAAAATGGGCCTTTTTTTAACTAAAAATTTTAAACTGAAAAATGGGCCGCAAGCGCATGCTTGCTCTGCTTAGGCTCAAGACCGGCTCTGGTAATTATGTATCAGAATTATATGATTATGTAACTTAAAAACCAAATGATTTCATTTTGTAAGCAATATCATTCATAAACAGTTTGGTGAAAGTAAGATACTTTATGCAATATCATTTAAGAACAATTAAGACTGATATTTATTATATTCAAGTAGAGATAACACGAGTTTACATTCCATTTTTTTATTTTTAAAAATTTTAGTTTCAAAATCAATCTATTTTATTTTGTAAAATTATTGCAAAACAAACCATTTATTTTTATTTTAATTGCGGTTTTTTCTTTTTTTTTTGTCACCATAAGACCGGCCCAATAGCCAGTTACTGCATAATAGCAGGTAATTCCTACACTATCGTAGACACGGAGACTCGATCCCGGGTGGGGTGGTGCTACCTGCCTCATGTGGACTTATAAATGCCACTAGACCAAGACCACTTTCCCTTTTAAATGCGGTTTTAATATATCAAAAGCGGCTATGAGATTAATTAGACTTCCTTGTTCAACATTTAGCAATGTATTAGTAATCAATATTTTAAAAATTGCGATCAAAGATCGACCTCAATACACGAAATAAAGAGTTGCAAATATAATATAAAAAGTATGCTAATTGGGTTGAAGAGAAAAATGTAACGAACCGGAAAGAGCAACCATTTCTCTTGGGGACAATCCAAAGCTATTGAATAGGCTAATAAGATCACTCAAACTCCATTCCGGTAGTGGAAGGTTACTGTTCGCCGCTGCTTCACTCGCCGTTTTTGAATCTCGTCTTCCAAAATCCACCAGCCAGGTTGGCCCTCCATACTTCAACAACAATACAATACATAAGGTTTTTAGCCGGAAAACTAAAACATAGTAAATACAAGTTTTTGGTTTAAAAAAAAAAAAATTTTTTTTTGAAAAATTTTACTTTAAGAACTAGTTCGTTTTTAGTAAAACTATATATAATATATATATATATATATATTTTTTAATATATATATTTTTTAAAAAATATTTACATTAACTAATAACAATGGATTCCATGAGACTTTTTAAAATCACTAATTCAATAACAGCAGATTTTGTAGGACATTATAATATTCTTGTTTGAATAAGAGTGGATTTGTCATTTTAACATAAATCTTTTCAAATCCCACTTTCAATACACCCACCTAAACTTTTAAAAATAAAAAATGAACCACCGATTTTTTTTTTCCGTCTTTTAGATTAAAATCTTTAAAATTTCAAAATCGATCATAATTTTTAAAACCGGTTTGATCTTTTAAACACTCAAAACTAGACTAAGAGAGAGAATATATAGCGTACGAGTACGACAGAGTCTCTAGCTACAAGTGCTAAGATATCAGCACAAGACACCACTCCAGGACATGCCATCTCAACCGCTGATTTGATGTCGTCAATCACATTAAACCCACGAGCAGAGAGGTTTGGGCCTGCTGCTTTTTCTGATTTAATGCCATCTAGTAGAATCGAACCGTCGCATCCCTATGTGTGTGGGTAAATTAGGATGAAAAAGACCATTAGAATAGTTTTTCTCGGGATGCAAGAACAGAGGGCCGGTCCTGGATAAAGCCCAGTAAAACATTTGTCTGTGGCCCCCGATTTTTATTTTATTTTATATAGTTTATAAGCTCCCCAATTTTTTTTAATATATATATATATATATATTTACCCAAATTAAAAAATACATGAAATATTAGCCTAATTTTTTTTTTTTTTGTCTCAAGCCCCCATAATCTCAAGGTCGGCTCTGCAAGAACATCTTTATAAAAGAAACTTACGTTAACGAAGCAGTCGAGGTAGAAGAGACGGAGGAGAGATGCACCAATTGTAGGATCTTCGGCCATGGCTAAAGCAATGCGTGTTCTAACAGTGGAGAGAAAATTAGGGCAAGAACTTGAGTAGAAATCTGGACTTAGTTGTGCCTTTACGACATTGTTGTTATCACCTTGTAATAAAAATATAATTAGGACGATAACTAAAATAGAAATAAGTTGTTTTGAAGCCATATATATATATATGTTTGAGTAAAATAAAGACTTTGATATATGCTTTTAGAGTTGGATCAACAAATCATAACGGAATCGAGGTTTATATAGAGATGTGAAGAGTGTTCTCAAGCGAAAAATATATATATAATTTATATAAGGGGTGAAGAAAGTTTCAACAATTGTAAACTTGTTATTTATTCACTTAAAAATTTATTATAATTTTCACCACCCTTCTATGATCTTTCAATAAGGTTTTTATTAACCTTTTTTTAAGCCTAATTGAAAAATCCGTTGTTCTGCATTGCTTTGTAAAACATTTTGGAATTAATGTTATTTAATTTTTATTAGTTATTTTGAAGATTTTTTATTTATTTTACATTATAAATTGTTTTCAAAACCTAATACAAAAAGTAAAACTTATAATAAGAAGTTAAAACAAAATTAAAATATTTATTCGCTTTTAATTAAATGTAGAGATAAAAAATAAAAAATATAAAAAACAAAAACTATCTTAACATGCCAACAACTTATAAACAAAAACTGAAGGAATATAAATATTAAACTTGATGCCAAATGAGGTTCGATATAGCTATTAAATTAAACAGAAGCATTAATAGAGTTGACTTGGAAAATGATTGAGAAAATAAAATGTATATAAATATAAAGGAGTAAAATAATTATATTATTAAGAATTGGGTGCGTAGCTGTAATTGTTCCACAAATGTATATTCGAGCACATGTATGACATTAATATATAAAAATATTATAAAAAACTAAATTTATTCTAAAAATACCGTATATTTCAAATAATTACAAAAATATCATAAAAATATTTTTTTTCAGAAATATCACAAATTTTATAATAACTTTAAAATTTCAAATTTAAATCCTAGAACCTCAAAACAAAATTCTACCCCTTTCAAAACTAAACCATAAACTCTATTTAGTAAATTTCGAAACCAAAATTTTGAATTCTAAATCATTAAAATTCACTTTTGATGGTGTTTCAAGTAGGGCTGGACTTTCGTCTATTCGGTTCGATTCCGGGTCCAAACTATTCGGTTCCGGTTTTTCGATTCATGAATTCTAATACCCAATATATCCTTTTCAATTTTTTGGTTCGGTTCTGGTTTGGTTCCTTCCGGTTCCGGATTGGTTCGGTTCTATGTTAAACGAACCATAAAATACCTGAAATTTTCGGTTCCAAATCGGTTTCGGGTATTTTAAACCTGAAATACCAAAAAATACCCAAAATTTTTGGTTCTAAGTCGGTTTCGGGTATTTCTAGACCCGGAATTTTTGGTTCTAAGTCAGTTCCGGGATTTGCATACCCAAAATACCAAAAAATACCAAAAAACACAATTTTTTTCCGAAAACAACTAAAATACCGGAAAAAATATAAGACTAAACTACCCGTAAGTACCCAAATGTACAAAGACTACCCGAATAAAATAAAAATTACCCTAACAAAGCCTTAAGTACCCGAAATATATAATATGTATATATATGTTTTGGTATTCGGTTCTACCCATTAGTTTTCGGTTCGGTTCCAGTTTCTATCCGATACCCATAGTTTTTCGTCTCAGGAACCATCAGATATTTTTGGGTGGAACTGGAACCAGAATTGGAACCGTTTTTCGGTTCGTCGTTCCGATTCTTCGGTTCCGGTTTTTTTTGCCCTGCTCTAGTTTCAAGGGATTCATATATATATA
>OVBE01005844.1:1403-20945 GCA_900406425.1 Iberis pinnata
TTTTTTTTTTTGTTAAAAAACCTTTATAAGAGAAAAAATAAAAATAAAAATTTCTCCAAAGTCTATTTCTCACAAATAGAAAATAGATATTTTTAAAAAATGCGGCGTTGGCGGCTACTTTGTCGGTTTCTTTTTCGTCTTCGTCACTTATCTCGATTTTGTTTTGTCTGTGTTTTGGTTTTGTCGTCTTTCAGCTTGTTGCATTGTCTCTATGATCTCCAAGTTTCTCCGCAATCGGCTCTAATGCGGCTCTTTCTAACAGCAATCGACAAGCGACGATAGGCTGGTGATGATATCTCGTTCAGCCAGTATTTCTTCGAATCTATCTGGCTCTGCTTAGTCTTTCCATATCTAGCGTTCTAGTATTTGGACGGTGAGTTGGCCTCAACCTGGGTTCGTGATGTCGTGGCTCCTTCAACTTCCTCTCTCATCGATAATGCTCACTTGCCACAACTTCCCACCCGCCATTTTGAAAGTTTAGGTGTAGGCTTCCTACATTGTTTTTAATGTCTCGGTGGTAAGCTCGTGACTATGGTGTGTCACCGTTATTATTTGGTTACAGTTTTCTCTAATTGTTCGCTAATTAGTGGCACTGATTTGGTGTGGGTGAGGTATTCGACTTTACTTGGATTTTTTTTTGGCTAGGTAGAACTTATGGTTGGATTTTTGTTTCAGGTTTTGTCGTCTTCTCTTTTCGGTTTTGCAGTTGTGTCTTCGATGTTTGACATGCTCCCTTTGTTCCTCTCCGGTCTCGTTCTTGGTGATTCTCGTTGTTTGAATCGCTTTAACCGGTTTGGTTTTGGCCGTTCCTTGTCTCTATTTTCTAAGTCCACGTCAAGAGATTTCCTATTTCGCAGGATCCTTTAGCATTTTACTGGTCGTGGTTTTCTCGATTAGTCGTTTTCGAAGGTCTTATGGTACAACCCATCAGTTACAGCATTTTGGTTTATTATTTTGCGGTGTCTTCTATGTGAGATAGTTCGCTTTACCATATGAAGATCTCGTTTTCCGCTTGAATATAATGTTAAAGATCTTTGCGGTTAGCGTTTTCATGGGTGTCGCATCTCAGATTCATGTCCGGTTAAGCGTTAGAGTTTTTGACGTTTTTTGTGTATCTTTTCGTGTGACTTTGTTTTACCTAGTCTTTTTTGTTGTACATATTTTCTATCTCTTTTTTGAGCTTTTGGCTTCAAATGTTTGTTCCATGCCGGCTTCATCTTCTATAACAGTTTGGCGCTTATATCTTGTCTCTTTAAAATTATAACGAGTTCTGGTTGCAATATAATCGAGGTGAATAAAGAATACTTTTTGTTTATTTTAAGCTATTTTCGTAGTTTTTAAAAAAAAACTTAAAGTCGTTTGTTTTTGTTATGGTGTCTTACATATTTTTTTCAAAACATAATATGTTTTTATTTTTATACAAATTTAAAACTATTAAATATTTTAATTAATAATGAAAAGTTTGTATTGATTAGTTAGAATTTTCAAGATTGTATAATAAATAAATTGTTATAAGGAAATATTTTTTAAAAAAATTATATACTTTTAATTTATAAACTAATTTTAATGATTTTTATCTTTTTCTATCTGTTTTTACTCTGCCTCTATTTTTGTTTTAGGTTTATTTGGTTTATGTTTGATATATGATATTTAAAATTGTATTAGTTGTATATGGTTTGGGCCTAAAAGAATCTAATAGAATTATTTTAGAAATAAGTTTATTTCTAATAATAACACCATTCGCACAAAAACACTAAAATATCTTATTAGAGGAATGAAGGAAAATATTTTATTTTATTATTCATATTTGTAATATGTTTTTCGATTGGTAGACATATTTGGAGACAAAATAACTTAAGCAAAATTTTATTTATTAGTTTGTAAAGATTTTAAAGATTAGTTCAGCCACCGTGAGAAATTTTCGGTCAGTTTGCTCTTCTCTCTTTTTTTCGTTGGCAGGCTCAAGGTCATTTGGTTTGGAGTTAAGCTCTCGTCATTTTATCTATTTTGCCGGTTCTATTTGGCTTCTTATGCTTGGTTTAGTTTTGCTTCCAGGAGTGTTGCTTTAGTCGTTGGTTGCTGGGACTTTTCGAAGTCTTTCTTCGTCATGTCAGGTTGATGGGTGCTTCTGGTGGTGCATCGTTTGTTTTTTCTTGGTTCAGCTTCCGCTCTCTCGCAGTTTCTTCGTTATTTTTGTTTCCTTGCTATGTTTACAGCTCGACTCATAAGGTTCGATTATGTTGGATTTGCTGTTTCGGTATGCTCTTTTTGTGTCCAATTTGGCTTTTGGTTTTTAAAAGAAAATGCCACTTGTGGTTTTTTTATTTTGGAGATATCTTCTCTTTTTCTGGTAACGACATGTGTTTTGGGTTTTATCATTTCTATTTTGTTAGTTGTAATGTTTATTAATAGATGGAATTTTTTTAAAAAAAATTACAAAGATTTTAAACATTAGAAATAAAGTAAAATGATTGATTTTTTAAAACATCAAAATAAAATATTAATTATTTAATTTTAAAAGTTTGTTCCTATCTTGGAGTTCGGTTACGTCTAGTCACGCACGTTGCGTGACAGTGGTGAAGAAACGGGCTAAATTAGACTACTTGGAATTGCTGACGTCATATTTTATATATATTTTGATATTTTTTTACTTATGTGTGAAAAAAGTATCACTTTTTCAACTATTATATTATTATTATTACTGAGTTATTATTTTTTACTAATGAAACTTTTTTCCATCTTTTTCCTCGAAAAAAATGAGAATCATATCCTAAAGCTGAAATAAAATAAAATAAAATAAAATAAAAAAACTTTATACAGTCCAGCAATATAAAGTATCTTTAATCACATTTATTATCATTTCCAACAAATTGCAATTAGTTTATTTGTTTACGAAAAGATTGTTTCAATTATGTTAGACATATAAAGCATACTTTTTTTGGTAGGCAGAGTACATATTTATTATAATCATTTAAAAATAATAATAATATCTCACTATACATTATGATAAGTTTGACTCCATGTGATGACACAAAGGAACACACTAATCCAAATCAATAAAATATAAGTTATTGTTAATCATGGTTTATGTTTGTAATTAATTTATAATCAAACTACATATTCTTCCTTCATAAATTTTAGTTCATAATTTTGTGATTAATTATGCAAATATTTTAAGACATAGTAAACAAATGAATAACATTATTTTACATCAAAATTTGTCATATAACCAACAAATTTTGCAAATGATAAAGTGGTCAAATGTTAGTCATCTCTGCATCTATTGCATCAATCAGGGTTCGAACTCTCTCGCTCTCAGTTGGAAAAGAATTACTTAGACACTAAGCTATGACGACAAAAAAAAAAAACCAACAAATTTTAGTTTCATTTGTCATTAATTTTAAAAATAGTCATTTGTATAAGTTATCAAACGTTTTGAAAAAAATGATATAAGTTTTTTATCACCTTAATCTCTAGATCACAAAAGATCGGTTCAAGAACTTAAATTTAATAAATAAGAAAAAATACATTTATATAGCAAATGGTCGGATTCGTTCTATAATGAGAGAGCAAAATAACGACGTTAATTAAGTGGTCAAATTTTTTTTCTTCAATATTTTCTACTAGAAATCTGATTTTACGTAACTGTGTTTCCTCGCAATATAAAAATTGGTTATAAATTGAATTTTTTCGATCTGATTATGATAAAAAAATAGTTACGACATATTTTTTTGTACAAATAACACATAGAATTATGCATTTTACACATAATGCCATTTTATAAAGATAATTATGAAATGTCTAAATGTCTTAAAAAAACCCATTAACATATATATTAAAAATAGCCGCCCATGTACGTCAAATGAACTTAAAATCATATGATCAAATAAATATAGATTATCTTTGATTGTTAAATTAATCGCATGGCTCCACCATATAAGATAGATTCTCCTAACAAGTCAATTACAGATAAGATTTATCCTTAAGATAATCAATCAGTAAAAAACTTCAATCAACATATTGATTAAAACAGTGAGCTTATGGTAAGTATGAAGACACCAATAGAAAAGTATGACAGGTTTGGAGTATAAATGACGTAAACCAGAAGTTAAGATATATCTATTTTGAAATTTAATTTTGAAGTCAAATTATATTATAAAAGGATTTAAAACAAAGTTTGTAGTTAACAAGAAGCAAGTGGTCTAGTGGTGTGTTGCGCCTGTGTTGCGCCTCTACTGCCTAGTTAGTAGACCATAGATCAATTCCTGGCCATTCGTATAAACAGTGCATTTTCTTCTATTTATGGAGTTTGAATCACTGAACCAATATGTTGTGATGAATGTGACAATATATACTATAAGGCGTAGTTAGGTTTAAGCTATAAAAACTTAACTAATTTTGGTGATAGAAAAAACTAAACTAATTTTGGAACTTCTTATGATATCTTATATTTTAATTATAATTATATCAATAATATTTGATTTATAAAAAATAGAAAAAACCTTAAAAATACAGTCAGGTATGGTCAACTTTGAACTTTCAATGAAAACAAAATACATAATCGGTTTTTTTAACGACTCTCTTAAATTTCCATGTTCGCCCTAATCTTTTTCTTCTTCTCTAAAGCGCCGTTTTCTTTGATTCCAAGTATTGAACGACGGTCGGTGGCTTCATCAGTGCCGTTGCCGGTCCTCTTTCTTTTTCTTTGTTTCCTATTTGTTTCAGTTTTTGTTTTCGTTTTTTTTTGTTTCAAAATCGTAGATCTGCAGTTTCAGATTGAAACTGCTTCCAACCGTTTGTGGTAAGCTTGGGGCGGTGGATCTCTACGATTGTTCCTTTGGCTTTCCCTTTCAGGCTCCGGTGGTCTCTTGCTTTACAAGCTTGCTCTGCTAGCGTCTTTTTCTCGATGAATTATGTCACATATGCTAAGTCTCTCTTCTAGGCTATGTTTATGTGGTTTATGGTGTGGTGGCTCCTGTTTTAAGTCAGTTGACAGTGTTTTGTCTTGGATCCATGTTCTTACGGCTTAGATTTATTAGGTTTTGGAGTAAGTTGGGTCTATGTAGTTATGTTCTACTGCTTTCTATTGATAGTTAGTTTCCCCTGTTTAAGATTTATTTCTCTTTCTTGATCATATTCATTTTTTGATTAGGAATGAAGATTTTGGTTAGGATTATCTTTTCTTTAGTGTGCAGGTTTTTTGTTTTAGGTTTAGTATGGTTCTGGTGCTTAGCTTTTGTGTGGTGGCGATTGGATGGCTTGATATCGACATAGTCTTTGGTTATTTAGGTTGTGATGTATGAGATTATTGTCGATACAAAGTTTCTACATTTGGGAGATTCATCATCTACGAGAATGACACACTATGTTTTCGAGTTATCATCATTATCGTGGAAAATAAAAAACTCGATTTAAAGTTGAATTGGTATAGTTTTAGCGTTCTGACAAAAAAAAAAACATTGTTTTTAGCATATCTTTGCTTCTCTTGTTTTCCTAGTTTTCCTTTTGTGTCGATAATTTTTCAATCAATATTATATGAGAGGAGAAAAAAATAAAATAAATGTTTAACTATTTAACCATGATATTAAATTTTAAGATTAGAATTTGATGTTTTTAATTGTGCTTTCTATTACCGAGCACCTTGTAGTTTGGTGGTTGCGACCCCAAATGATGACTCAAGCGTCTCCTTTTCGATTCTTCCTTAGTGCACATAGAGTTTATTTTTATTTTCGATGTTGACAAAAAATAGTGCTCTCTATTTTTGTTTCAGTTAACCCGACTTTATCAATTAGTCCACGTGTGATGTGTCCAGTCTCCTGTCAACTTAGATTCGTCAATTAGTTTTTTAATAGTATTTTATTAAAATTAAACAAAGAATTACAAAAGAGAACAATACTACGAAAATAATCTAAGTTGATAGGAAACAATCTTTTAGAGCTAAAAATTGGTGTAGGAAGAAACATCTATGAAGACCATGATGAAATACTCATAAACTTAATACATCAAAACTAAAGATACAAACTAACAAGAGAAATTCTAAGCTTTAAGACTAAAACTCCGACCCAACAACAAAAACATGAGAGGTTAAAAGAACAAGGAAAGCATCGAAGAGACCAAAATCAACAGCAACGAGAAGACCAAAATCGGAAGTCACCACTTTGGAGATGCTAGACCAGAAAACACTAGTTAACAACTACAACAAAGGTTGACTTTCACACATTAAGCCTGGAATATCAAAGCAAAGAATCAACCTACCACCGAACTCAACAAAGCTCTAAGGAAGAGGGAAAATACGGGCCAAGGCAATTCCTTTAGGAACAATGAGGATGAACTTAAAAGGATACATAGTCCTTATACGCGGACACTCGCAAGCAAAACCCAACCATCTACCGACACAAGAAAAGTCACCTCCTCGCAAGAGAATAATCAAATACCTAAATCATTGCTAGTCTTAAACTCCAATAGAAAGTTCATCAGACCTCAATCCGGACCAGTAGACGCCTAAGCAGCAAAATACCATCCAATAAACAAACTTTGAAGAACCAACCTCGAAGTAGGAGTGAAATTATTATCCGTTATCTGATCCGAGATCCACTAAAAGAATAGGATATATTAAGAGCCCGCATCCGGATAGTAAAATCTATGATCCGTGTGAACTCGGATACTAAAAATTTTAGGTTCGGATATCCAAATCTGGACCTATATATATTAAGTCTATTCAAAATATATATTTTAATATATATATATATAGTTAATTATATATATATATAGTTAATTATATATATATATATATATTATCACCAAAAAAACACAAACTCAAACTCATAGTAAACTCTGAAAAAACGAAGACAATCAACTCGGAGTGCTTGACTTTTGATAGGAAAATATTTGTTTACGTTGACGTGCAGTCCCGGCTAAGAAATCCTCTCTCTTGTTGATACATATATTTAAATATATATTATGTTGTTTTAATTAAAATAATTTCATATTTTAATATTTATTATTTAAAATATATAAAAATTAATTTATTTATAAGATTAATCTAAATGTAATTTCATATTTTCTTAAAAGAAAATTTTAAAAGTTTAATTAATTTTTTTGTATTTTGTTTTCGTATCTAGTTATATGCAGATAACTTAACTTTTTAAACGATATCCAATAATTATTTATCGAATGTGGTAACCATTAAACCACGACCACGTAATTATCTAACTCTAACTTGCGATCTTCTAAGTAGGTTCGTCTAAATAAGACTTTGTTGTTGTTAAAAGCTAATTTAAGAATAGTTTAATAAAAATTGTATTTGATCGAGTCAAAATACTAAAGAAAACACGAAAAGAATAATTATGTTAATCATATGTAACAATCTTAAATACGGACTCTCCCCCACCGACAGTTCTTCAATGTTGTCGGCTTATGCTATTAAAGTCATCGCAAGAAACATGAACTCGAGTTTTAACTAAAAACACAAATAGTATATACTTTTTAAAGATTCTATTTAATACTGTTTGACATTAGTTTTAAGATAAATATACTACACGTTCTAAACTATTTTTAAAATATTATTAAAATATTTATTAGAAAAATATTAAATATATAGAAATTGAATTTCAAATATTTATAGTTTATATTTTTGGATTTGCATTCACTAATTAGAAATTTTAATTTAATTTTGAAAAAATATTATTTAGTTTTTTTCTTAAAAATTTATAATTTACATTAGTTTTAGGATGTTCTAAACTATTTTTAATATATTATTAAAATAAATATTATAAGAATATTACATATATAGAAATTGAAACTTCAAATATTTGTAGTTTATATTTTTGGATTTGCATTCACTAATTAGAAATTATATTTTAATTTTGAAGAAGTTATTGTTTAGTTTTTCTTAAAAATTTACAATTTACATTAAAGTTTTGAAGTTATTCTAATCTTGTGGTATTTAAAAATATGTTTATAGTATTTTTGGAATAATTGGAAGTATAGTATTTTAAAAATTAAAATTAAACTACAATATGGAATTTTTGAAAATATAACTATATTTTTCTCACGAACGGTGCATTGGATTAGTAGTTTAATTTTATGAGTTGGTTCCATGAGGTCTCTAATTCGATTTTCAATGGGAGGAGTGTTTTACATGTCCAATGTTGTGCCAAGGTAATGCGAGGCCTAAAACAAAATAAATAAATAAATAAATTATTTAATTAAATAATTACTTTAAAATTAAGATAAACAAATAAAAAATTAAAACAAAAAATTACAATCTAAAACTAAAAATTCGAAGCAAAATATTAAAATTAATAAGAAAAGTTTGATCAAACATAAAGACAAAACATATTTAATACATATAAAATTAACAAAATGGTGAAATTGTAGCTTATAAAAAGTTTTTATTTGTTTAGTGGTTTTGGGCAAATGCCCAAAATCTATAAAAGTGGACGCGGTCCTGGCCATGTCACCAGATATTAACAAAAACTTGTCCCGGACCTAAGAGGAGATTAAGACCGAAGGTCCGAACTCCTCTTGGATATAAAAATATATATTTCTCTATTTATTAATAAAAAGTTGAAACGCCTTGAGAAAAATTCCATAGTTCAAAAAGTTTATAAGAATTTATTTTGGTTAGACAAGGTAAATAATCATTTTTGCATAATGTAAATGTTTACTAAAGAATTTGGTAAACTTCTCTTTCTCAATGAAGATATACTATTTTTGTCTAAACACTAATTTGAGAATAAAAATTACTCTTGGAAAAGTTAAAAAAAAAAGAAAGAAAACCAAAACAAAAATAGATAAAAACAATTAATCATAGAACACAAATTCTTAGTTTTGGACCCAACTTGATCGATAAGTTATGAACAATAACAATCAAATAAATAAACTTTTGATTAAATTGTTTTTCTTTAGCCAAACTGCTTCTTTTCTTCAAACACAATCATTTAAAATTTTCCATTTGTGCAAAAGATTAATCAACTTGGAGAAGTATAATAATAGTTAAAATCAAAATTTAATAATATTTTATTTTGATATTTTGGCCATTATATCTAGTTTAAAGTGTTTTGTGGTGATTGTAATCTTAACTTGGTTTCACATTCAAACTAGACATAGAAAGAATATGGTTAGGTACATGTTGTGGAATTAATAGGCATAGACAGAGTTAGTATAGTGTCTACAAACATTTTTATGAGGCCCATTTTATGAGATCTAAAAAATAAAAATAAGAGATATAAATATATATATATACAATTAAAAAAAAGAATTCCTTGAAATATCATTGAAAGTATTCAAATTTTAAAAATACCATACACTTCCAAAAATTTTAAAATACCACTAAATTGTTTTTTCACAATTATCACAAAAATAAAAAGTGAATTAGAAGGATTTAAAATTAATTTTTGTGTGTTTGAGTTCATTATTTAGAGCTTAGGCTTTAATTTTGAAGGGGCGAATTTGATTTTGGGGGTTTAGGGTTTAAATTTGAAGTTTTAAAACTATTTTAAATTTCTAGTATTTTTGGAACAAAAACATTTTTGTAGTATTTTTAGACAAAAATATGGTATTTTTAGAACTTTTGAAAGTGTGTTATTTTTGGAATATACCTAATTTTTATGGTAAAATTGAGAATATCCCTTAAAAAAATATTAAGTACAATTTTTTTTTGGTGAAGAACACCCTTTTACAAAAAAAAAGCCCCAAAAGATATTTATTTAAAAATCTATTGTTATTTCTTATACAATATTGTTGTAATTTTTTTTTTGTTGCCAAAATACAATATTGTTGTAGTTTTTTAAAATGCAAGCTTATATTTATTATTAATGTGGAGTGTTCGTAGCCTAACGGCTCATACCTCATACTTCGAATTAAAAGTTAAGAGTTCGATTTTTAAGTCCTGTAAAAATGTAAATTTATGTTGTAGGGTCAACTGGACAGTTCATTGTGTAATATATATTATTATTTTTATTTTATATTCACTTAAGATATAACTTCTTATACTATAAGTTTTTTATTTTATTTTTTAATATTCTTATATCATACGAATTTCCAAATATCTCAACTCTCATAAGATTATGTTGACCCATACACTTTTTCTTTTTCTTTTCTTTTAATTTTTGGTTTTCTCATATAAGAAAACAAAATAAGAAAGAAATTTTAGTCAAACAATGCATTTCACACACTATGTATTTGGGTAAACATTCATGCACCATTTAAAATTCTCAATCTAGTGGGGATCTTCATCATATCTCTCCCATAACCTCTCCATACAATTTTTCTTCATACCTACACTTATATTATTTAATTTATTGTCTCTCCATAAATAATACCATAGCACTTGGTAAATATTATAATCTTTACATAAAAAATCGTTAATCACGTGGAATCTCCTGGAAATGTTAAACTAATAATCATCTATATTAAAGGAATATAAATGAATCAAATACTTTTTGTATTTGAATTTTTGTAATTAGAAATAAGATGTTTTGGAATTTATTAATTTTGAAAATAGGTAGTTTGTGTTTTTATGAATAGATTATTATCTTTTCGTGTTAATTTTGATATTTAGACCACGACGAACTGGTTAACTTAAATCATAGTATAATAAAACTTTACGTTCACACAACAAATAACCAGATTTAAATCATAGTATAATAAAACTTTACGTTCACACAACGAATAACCAGATTTAAAAAAAAAAAAAAAACCAGATTTAAATCCCGGTAGCAGCATACATAACAACTATTAAACCACTTATTTCTCCTCGTAAATATATTATTATTTATATATCAATATTCACAATTAATCAATCACATTTTAGTATTATCGATATATTTAATATTTTATTATTTAAATTTTAAAATAACTATCTACACGTAAGTATTATCATTTACGAAAAAGTAATATATATATATATATATATATATATATGTTTATTATACATATAAAAATAAGTAATTTTAATAGTTATGTTCATAAATATAAGAGAAAATTGGATAATAGGATACTAAAAAATTTTTTTATTTGCTAAATGGGTACTTTGTAAAAATCTTTGTATTTAGATACTTTTTTCGTTCCGTGAATGGTGAATTTTTTTTGAATGATGACGGTGAATGATTAATTGTTTTGTTTGAATGATGAATTGTTTGTGTAAATGATGAANGTTCATTGCAAATAATAAAACAAAAATACCTATTTTTTAAATTAAAAAAGTACCTAATTTACAAATATCTAAATATAATCATAAACCACTCTTTCTTCCAAATATTGTTATTAGCTATTAAAATTGTTATATCATATATTCATATTGCAACCAGGAAGTATTTGGGGCCAAAAAGCCCAAATAATAACAGGCCTTATAAAGAGTTAATAGACAAAGCTGTCTACATCTTATCAAAATCTATCTAAGTGATCCAAAGCAGATTCTCCAATGGACAAAACCACAAAGTCTGTCTGAAAAATCTTTTTAAAAAGGTGAAACACAATGGTGTGTTTTGTCTTATTACACAATATGAAAAATAAATCTCATAATGAAGCTGAAACAAAGTTTTTTTTTTCATTACAAAACATTAAACATACAACTCCATATATACACAAGAGTATATCAACCTAATAAACAACAAAAACAAGAATCTACATGTATTTTCTACAAATAAAATGTAGAGCAACATTGTTTCTAGTGCTATTGCCTTTTGATTTCTGTTTTTGATAACCAAATCAAATAGTTAACTTTTGATTTCATCAATGTTTTATCATCTTTTGGAATCTGTTAATAAAGCAATTAGTTCACTGTCATTGAGGTCTAGGACTGGGCGTTCGGATAAACGGTTCGATTCTCTTCTGTTCCGGTTCTTTCGTTCTAGCAAAAGAGGATCCATTTAGGATCCGAAAAAATTCGGATCGGACGGTTTGGTTCATACCCGGTTCGGTTCTAAAAATTAAAAACCATTTCGGAACCGAACCAAGTAATTTCGGTTCTTTCGGGTATTTTATCCGAAATACCTGAAAGAACCAAAATAACCGAAATTATCCAAAATAATTTGTCAATGTTGGCCACCTTCGGTTCTTCTTCGGTTCTTTTTGTTTCCGATTCTTTTTTTGGTTCTCGGTTCTTACCCGAACCGAACGGAGAACCATGGATCTAAATAACTAGTTTCGTTCGGGTAAATTAATCGGATTCAGAACCGAATCGAACCTATTTTTTTGGTTCGGTTCGGTTTTTCGGTACCGGTTATTTTTCTCACAATATTTGGATCTCCTCCCTACATTACATCAGAATTATAATGGATTATATAATTCAAGATCACTACTTAGTAGGACTAGGCATTTTATCTAAAACTCGGAACCAAAATCGAACTCCACTCTTAAATAATCCGTACTGTATTTTAGAAATTTCTAATCTAAATATTCGAACCTACTCGGATCCGAACCAAATTCCGAATGGATATTCGAAAACAGAATATATATAGTTTTGATAAGATAATTAGAATGTTTAGTTGCATATTTCTGATTTTCGGCTTATTATGGTTATTAAGGTTTTAGTTAGGTATTTAACACAAATTATCCGAATGACCCAAATTACCTGAACCAGAAACCTAAGATACAAAATAGAAAATCAAAATTAACTGAAAAGAAAATCCGGTTTTGGTAAAAGAAATAACAAAATGACCCAAAATCAAACAAACAGCCCTGATCCGAACTCCAACCGAAATCTATTCGGTTCCTATTGGGTCCTATATCGAAAAATCAAAAAATTGAATTGTTTGAATCAAACTCGAACAAAAATTTGAATGTCCACCTCTAAAATTATTACTTGTAAATCTCAAGAGTTTTACCTCATACGTAGCAACCTTGCAATTGCATATATCCGGCTGATGATAGATTGATGTAGTGCACTCCAAAATAATCCAAATGGGTTTTAGAAATTTTTAATTTGGATATCCGAACCGAGTCAATTCCAAACTAAATTCAATGGATATCCGAAAAACCAAATGTATATATATATGTAGTTTTGATAAGGTGATTCGAATATTTAGTTGCATATTTATGGTTTTCCGCTTGAATTATTCTGGTAATTCAAGTTTTAATTTGCTATTGTATCCAAATTACTTGAATGACCCAAAATTTTCCAAAAAGTCCAAGCCGCAAACCCAATATACAAAATCAAAAATCTAAAATAATTTATTAATCTAAACCGAAAACCAAAAAAATTGAACCAAAATAATGTCAGTTCCATATCTGGTTTTGGTAAAAAACAAAATATGACCCAAAATCGAGTAAATCCACCCGAACCCAAATAAATCCGACCCGAGCCCCAACCGAAATCAACTCGGTACCTATTGGATCCTATATCGAAAAATAAAAAAATATGAATTGTCAAAATCAAACTCAAACTGAAACCCGAATGTCCACTCCTAAAATTTTATTACTTAGAATACTTCATTAGTAAAACCTTGCAATTGCATATCTCCTCCAGTCCTCCTGATGATAAAATGATGAAGTGGAGTTCTACCTTTTGTGTCTATTGCATTTATCTTAGCTCCATACTGAAGCAACAATTCTACCATATCAATATCCTAGAAAGACAAGCAAGATGAAGCAATGAGCAATCATTTGAAGTCTCTTCTTTAACCATATTTTCTCTATCACCTCTTCTTGAGTTAGAACATCCTTCTAGATTCTCCTCTTCAATGCTTTTGAATTTGTATTCAACTGTCTCTTTATTGTCCATTTTAGGTATGTTCGAAATCGTATGGATCTGCTAAAGAATTGGAATCAGTTGTAGAGAATGTTTCACATCCGTCTAGGGGTAGAAAGACTCTGATCCCGTTGGAAGTTATGACAATTTTATTGAAGAATGACGATGAGTTACCTAAAAAAAGAATTAGATGTAATGGGGGAAAATGCCAAAATAAACCCGAATTTTCAAATTTTGGCAAAAAAACTTGTACTTCTCTCTAGATTAATCCCCAATTTTTTTATTAAATGAAACGTTTTCAATATCAAACTTTACGTTGACTTGGTCATTTTTGACTCATAGTTAATCAATCGTTAACATATAATTAACACCGCTAAAATCTGTTAACTGAACCAAAAAATTTCTAAATCAAAACACAAAAACCCAAAAATCTCTTATCTTCTTCGTAATAATCCTTCGCTCGGAGTTTTCCATCTTTGTGTCACTTTCTTTTCTTCAAAGTTCTCTCTCTAAAAAGCCATGAAACAATGATGATATGATATAAAATTTTGCTAGCGATTGCAAAGCGAACAACAGAAAGTATCGCTGGTAGTTATTGTTGTCGCTGGCGACAGGTAAAACAACAGAGCCTGATTTTTTGAAAATAGACTGTAAACATTGTCAAAATATTTATAGCCCTAACAATTCAACGACAGTCACCCTTAAATACAATACTATAATTTGATTCACATTGATTGTAGCACAAAATAATCTTTGTTTATATTTTGATTTATGATATTATATTTTTCATATATGTTATAAATATTGCACAAGTATAATACATATATAGTCTTTTCTGAATAATAGTATGAATTTTAATATTATACATATATTCTTTTCTTCTCATTTGCAAATTAACAACTATAAATTTTGTGAAACTCGAGGTTAATAATTGTAAAGCAAATCAATGAAAAAGAAATTGTACACCAGATACATTGCATCAAGAGTTGGAAAGCAAAACACAAGAATTGTATATTTGCAACTTGATCAAGTTGGTCTTTAAATTAATAATGAAATTAAAGAGCTTGGAGACAAGTTTAGTATAAAATTGTGTGAGTGTGAGAGACAAATTCTAATTAAGAGCCATGGATTCTGATGGTGGATTTCATGAAATAGAAATTGATGGTAAACTAAATTTGGTTTACCACCATCCAAAATACAATCCAATACCACAAATCGACTATACTCTTGTTTTCATGTGCCCTTCTTTAAGAGTGTCTAAAGATTACAACCCAAGTAAGAAGTTCATTAATTTCCCTATCAGTTCTAACCCAGAGTTCGATATCTCTACATCGATAACTCATTCTCGTGATATCGTACGTCCTTTGTTTTGGTGCAACAATAAAACATTTGATGTTAATGGTGGATGTTATGCATGTAGTGGTTCATATTTTGGCACACACTATTATCTTAATGAAGATGATGGTTATACATATCACAAAGAATGTGTTGAGTCTCCTCTTAAAATCAATCACCCTTTTCATCTTAAACACTCTCTCCAACTTTACTTTCATTATAAAATTATGCAAATTATTTTGTGTATATGTTGTGGAAGAAGAGCAAGATATTTGGTATATCATTGTACCATATGTAAGATTTTTATGCATCCAATATGTGCCATGAAGCTTATACCTTTTATTGTTGATCAACCAAAAAGGCATGATCACTCTCTCACTTCATTTCCTAGACAAGCATCTTTAGATTGCAACGTATGTGGTTTGGTGCGAAAGCATAATCCCACTTACGTTTGTCTCAAATGCAATTTCGTAGCTCATAACGACTGTATGTATTCTCCACGCATCATTCAGATATCACGTCATCAGCATCGAGTCTCTTACATTTCCTCTCTCCCCTCTGGATACAGGGCCGAATCTGAGCATAGGTAAATGAAACACTCGCCTAGAGTCTCCATATTTTATCAAACAAATAGGTGAAATATTAGTTTTAATTTTTTTTAATTTTGTTTTAAACTTCCAAAATTTCAGGACCGGCCCTGTTGGAGAATGGTTTTGTGGAGTTTGTCGTCAAAGTGTTGATAATGATTATGGTGCATATACTTGTGACAAGTGTGGTGATTATTTTGTTCATTCAAGGTGATTGTTTATTTCATTCAAGTTATAATATGCAATGATATTTATAGATGAATAAATAAATCTAACTTCCTAATTTAAGATAAACATAAATCTTGGTTAATATCATAATTAATATAAGATATTAACATATCTAAGTGATTTTCCTGATCTTATATATTTTTATCTTTTAATTTGGGTTGATCTCTACGATCTGTGACAAGTGTGGTGATTATTTTGTTTATTCAAGGTGTGCTCTAAGAGGTGATGTATGTGATGGTGAAGAACTAGAAGGTGTGGAAGAAGATGATATAACACAAGATGATGGACCATTCGATATGATATCTAATGGAGTAATACTTCATTTTCTTCATAAACACTATCTTCAACTCGAGGTTAACACAATACTTTACAATGAAAACAAGCTTTGTCAAGCGTGTGTTCTACCTATCTTTGAAGGAAATTTCTATTCTTGTAAGAAGTCATCATGTGACTTCATATTACATGAATCATGTGCAAATACTCCTCGTAGAATACAACATGTGTTACATCCTCATCCACTAACATTAAAAGCTTATTGTGGACATGACAATGGTTATTTCTTATGTGATGCTTGTTATCGTCATTGTGGTGGCTTTGTCTATCAATGTCCGAAAGAAGAATGTGACTTCGATCTCGATATTCGATGTGCATCGATATTTGAACCGTTTGATTACAAAGGTCATAACCATCCATTGTTCTTGTCATTGGATCCAGAAGACACACAAATATGTGAGGTATGCAAATCAGAATGCAAGAAACCATTAAATTGCACAAAATGTGATTTTATTGTGTGTATCAAATGTGCTACTTTACCATACAAAGCAAGATATAAGCATGACAAACACTTTCTCACACTTTTATGGGGAGAAGAAGTCTCTCAAAAAGATTGGTGTGAGATTTGTGAACGCAACTTAAAGAGTACATCAACAATAATATGTTATTGGTGTAATATTTGTTGCACGACTGTTCATGTTACATGCTTATTTGGTGAAGATCTATATTTAAAACCTGGTCAGTTTTTCGAACTACACAAGAAGAAGCTTCAAATTCTTGGCAAAAATAATCTTTCTAGACCGATTTGTGATTCTTGTAATAAACCTTGTCAAAACAAAATATTTACTAGAGATAATAGCATAGTGTGTTCAACGACATGTGCTCTTAACATCTTTTAGATTTGAACTATAAAGATGTTAGTATGAGTTCTATTTTTTTTCTTTATTTTTTTCACAACCATTGAGTTCTATCTATGTCTTTATTTATAAATAAATGGATGAAGTTTGAAGTGTTTGTTCTAGTACATGATGAAAGTTCTAACACATATAGACAATTTGATTTGTTTAAGCAAAAACACATTTTATTAAGAACTCTTGACTTGATACTTACCATTTTCTAATCTACCCAGCTCACACACACCAACAGGTAGGTAGGGCTGAGAATCGGGTCGGTTCGGTTCGGAACGGGTCGGAAATTTTAGTTTTTGGTTATTTCGGTTTTTGGGTTTGTGTTCCGAATTGAACCGAATAAAATTTTGGTTCGGTTCGGTTTTTGTTTTTAAAATTCGGTTTATTTGGTTAATTTATGTTTAATTTTTGCTTATTTTTTCGGGTTTTTCCGATTATTTTCGGTTATCGGTTCGCTTCGGTTACCTGAATTATTTTTTTTGCCGATCGGTTTACAAAAACGTTTCGGTTCGGTTCGAAAATTTCGGTTCGATTTTTATTCCCAGCCCTAACAACAGGTGTGTAACACTTGTTTGTTCACTCACCGAAACCCAAAAATTCTCTTTTGATTTCTCACGACCTTGCTTCTTTTTCTCTCAAAAAGCGTAACACACTAGGTTAATATAATCTCTTCTTTTATACTTGCTTGATCTCTAAATCTTCAATTTGGAAATCTTCCTTTAAACTCGATGTCCATATCTTCTTCTTGTGATAATTTTGTTTTCTGATTTTGGTGCCAACTTGCCGATCGCCAAAGTTTAATAATTACAGTTTAGTCCCTCAAAGTCTTTGACTTAACACATGAGCAAGAACATCATTTCTATTTCAATAAATCCACTTTTCTAGAAATGGTTTATAAAGATTCAAATGTACTTGAGTTTCAGTCACATCAATGCCAACATTTTTTTTGGCCTAGTAAATCAAAGCTTCCCACAATCAAGAATAACAATAACAATTTTTGATAATCATTAAATACAAAGGCTAAACATGTACAATGGTGTGTTTTGTCTTTTCATTATACAAAACAACAAAAAAAAAGAAAGATCTCATAGTGAAGCTGAAACAAAGTTCTTTTTTCATCTTACAGAACATACAACTCCATATATACACCAAAGTATATCAACCTAACAAACAAGAAAACAAGAATCTACATGTATTCTCTAAAAGGTTTGGTAGAGCAACACTATTTCTAGTGCTATTATCTTTTGATAAGCAAATCAAATAGTTAATTTTTTGATTTCATCAATGTTTATCATCTTTTGGAATCTGTTAATAAAGCAATTAGTTCAGTGTCATTGAGGTCTGTCTCTGAAGCATATTTGAATGGTATGTTATTCTCTTTATCCACAATATTTGGATCTCCTCCCCTGTGATTGAATAATTGAGTCAGAATTATAATAGCTATTAGTACCTAGTAGGACTGGACATTTTAAACGAATATCAAAACCAGAAAAAGAGCAAAACCGAAAACCCTGGAACCAAAACCAAACTGTATTTCCAAATCTACTAAATGGTTTTTAGATTTTTTAGTTTGGATACCCAAATCAAACCGAATCCGAATACCTAAAAAACCGAATGTATTTATATATAGGTAGTTTTGATCGCGTAACTCGGATTTTTGGTTTCTTTTTTTTGGGCTTTCAGTTCGATTTATTCGAATAATTCATGTTTTAGTTAGGCTTATACCAAGTTACCTATATTACCCGAAAACCCGAACTGCAAACTCAAATACAAGATAAAAAAATCCAAACTACTCGAATAACCTGAACTGCAAACCGAAAAATCTGAACCGAATAAATTTTGGTTTCATATCGGGTTTTGGTGAAAAACAAAACCCGGCCCTACCCGAATAAACCCGACCTGAACCCAAACCAAACTTGAATGAATATCTGAAAAATCGGATGCATATATATAGGTAGTATTGACCGGTCATTAAGATATTAGTTGCATATTTGGGGTTTTCATTCTGAGTATTTCGGGTTTTAGTTAGACTTGTAACGCAAATTACCCATAGTATCCAAAAAATTCGAACCGCAAAACACAAAGTACTAAATAAAAATTCAAAGTAACTGAATATCCTGAACCAAAAACTGAAAAATATGAACCGACAAAATATCGGTTCCACATCGGGCTTTTGTTAAAATATAAAATATGACTTGAACCTGAATAAACCCAACCCAAACCAAATTCTTCATGGTTTCTATATAGTCGAATCCGAAAAACCCTAAACTTGAACTCACCGAGTCGATACCTGAATGCCCACCCATAGTACTTAGAAATCTGAAGAGTTTAACCTAATAAGTAGCAACCTTGCAACTGCATAAAAAAAACTCGACTAAAAATCAAACAAACCGGCTCGAACCCGAATAAACCCGACTCGAACCCCAACCGAAATCTACTCGGTTCCTACTGAGTCCTATATAGTCAGATCCGGTAAACACAAAACCTAAATTGTCTGAATCAGATCCGAACCGAAACC
>OVBE01005845.1:0-20943 GCA_900406425.1 Iberis pinnata
TATGAAATTCTTCTAAGCTTTGACCCACACAATCTAAGACCTAAAACTACTTGTTAAATCTTGATTCAACAATAAAGGAATTTAAGGAGAAGTATTATGAGGTGTACCTCGTCTTTCCACCTTCCTCTCTGAGCTTCTTCTTCAGCATCTTCCTTTCCACCATGGATTGATAACTTGAACTCCTTCATTGCTAAGCGGCCTAAAAAAGAAATGTATTATCCTTATCAATTGAACACCCAATCAAGAGAACATTTCTTAAAATTTTGATCTGTTTTTTTTTTTACTCGTGAAGAAATTCCTTGTATCTAACTGGTTTCACCAAACACAATTCCTTGTATCTAACTGGTTTCACCAAATTCAATTGCCCAGAATGAAAACACAAAATCGAAATCTAAAAAAACTAAGGATTCAATAAAAATCGAAATCTACCAAAATTGAAATCAAAATTGCCCAGAATGGATTTACTGATCCTTCAGCCATCTTCTTTGTTTCGTTATTATTGACTTCACGTAACCACAAAGGGTTAAAAGTTAACATAATTAATTAACCATAGTTAATTGAATTAACGTTTGTTAACTGCGATAATGAAAGTCTACGAATTTTGGAAGTTCGTGTATTAAAAGACAAATTTCTTATACTTGATGTATTAAACAACTAATCAAAATAGTTTGTGTATTTTTGTCCAGACTTTTAATAGCCCGTGTATTTTTTGAGAATTTTCCCAACAATAAAATGTATAGATGTTACACATTATTCGAGATACACTAAAACTCTATTTATAAATAACATGGAGTTATAACAATTTTGTTTGCATTATATTCATATATTTCCATATAAAGTGCATTATTATCATAGTTGTTTTAATTATTGAATTTTCAACCGTAGCGATCTCAGAAAATTATTTTATCTAAGTTATAACTACTAATATATAAAAGAAATTGCATAATAGGAAAAATGAACCAAAGATATGGTGGTCCATTATTGGGTAAATTACCAAAAAAACTATATTTTTCAAAATTTCTATACAACATATAGTTAGAGCATCTCCCGTAGAGATATTTGACTTAGTATCTTAACTAATTTATATATATATATATATATATATATTTGGGCTTAAGAACCTTACAAATCTTAGAAATTAAAAAGCTCTCCATTGGTGAAGAATTCTTTGGTTCTTAAAACAAAAACAATCACAAATTTTTTTTCTTACAAAAACAATTACAATCTTCTTCCCAAATTCCATCTCATAAATATTGAAACCACTTTGCCTAACAATTTTCTTCCCAGAGAAAATGAGATACTCGGATGCTTGAAGTGAATTAGATGATCCACTTCATCAAAATGTATCTAATAACAACGAATCAACATTATAAACAAAAACATCATATACACATATACAAAAAAAACATCATAAACATCATATACACATATATACACTAACACAAAAACTATCATATACCAATGAATCCTAATCAGTTTCCTTAAGCAATGAGCAACACAATATATTGAACTGATTAACAAAATCATTTAATTTACTTCAATTTAAAAAGACAAAGAAAAACGAGCACATTCAATTACAGAGGGATGAGGAGCGGTTGCAAACAAAAAGAGATGAAGACCGTGAGAAGTGACACTTGACACATAAGAAACGCATCTTAAATGTCTTAAATAAGATTCGTTTCTTAACTTTTTTCCTATTTTTCATATTTTTATTTAATTTTATTCTTAAAAAATTCTTAAGAAACACTTAAGAAATTTCAATAGACATGGTCTTATATCCTTATTTTATATGGGTCAGTCAACACACCTTTAGTTTACGTGGGTCCTCCCATGGTTCTTAACCAATATATTAAACTATGACAAAAACGTAGTAAACAAATTTATGCGCATAATCACTTAAAAATGATAAGACATTAGTTTCCTTGAAATACCATAAAACAAAGTTCAAATTCTAAAAATAACACTTTCAAAAATTCCAAAAATATCATTCAATTTCAAATGTTCCAAAATAACATAAACATAAAAAGTGAATTTAAAAAGTTAAGAATTTAAAATTTTGAGTTTGAGTATACTAAATAGAGTTTTTAGTTATGAAGGAAGTAGGGTTTAATTTTGAGGTTTTAGAGTTTAAATTTGAAACTTTAAAGTTAGAGATATTTTTTGGAAGTGCCATAAATGTTAATGAATATACCATAATCTAGTCAACTTGTAGGAAGTACCATAATATGTGGTATTGTAGAAAAAACTAAACTATCATCTCTCTACACACATGTTCAAATCATGGTGATTTAATATTATTTAATGGTGACAAGAAATGTTAGCTTTGCACACTAGATAATTTTCTCCACCCGTAGACAATATATTTGCATTTAGTGGACAAAAGAATTTATTTCTTTAATGTTTTGCTGGTTCATGATGATTATTAGAATTGATTAAGTCCACATTCAGGTAGTGGACCATCTGATACCTTTGACAGTCAGACTATCATAGGGAAGACTTATATTTAGTAATATATTATAGTTGTTTCTTTATGTCCACGTACAGTTAGTGGACAATGTGATGTCTTATTCTGATGTCTTATTGTAATGTAAAAAAACATAATATTATGGAGTACATATAATTTATTTTTGCATATTTCTTTGTTAGTGGACCAAAATCATGTGTCGTTCATCAAGTTGTCCATAAGTGCAAACAGTTTGTCCACTTTGTTCTTTTTTTCTTCTTGTTCACTTAATACAAAATCAACACATTTTATTGGGCTTTGAAATATTTTTGAAAATAATAATAATAATAATAATGTTATAATGAATTGTTATAGGGATATATATGTTTTTTGTTGATATTGGTTATGGTAGTGTCCCAAACTTTAATGAATATGACATTTTTCATAAGTTGACCACTTAATATGGCACTCCTTATAATTAACTCTTAAAGTTATTTCAAAATTTGTGGTATTTGTGAAACAAAAACATTTTGTGGTATTTTTGAAAAGAATGTAGTATTTTTTTAACTTTTGGAAGTGTGTGATATTTTTGGAATAAATTTTATTTTTGTGATATTTTTGAGAATACTTCTTAATTTTTAATTGTTAAGTCGCAATACTTTTAATATCAATAAATAAAATTTTAATTTTTTTAACATATGTACTTTTAACTAAAATATCTTATATAACATAAGTTAAAAACAGAAGAAATAATGCTTTTTGGAATAATTTAAAAATGTGAAGTAATATTTATTCTATTAATTAATTTTAGTAATCTTTCATGAAATTTTACTATGGCCTATATCTATTTTTGATATACTTTTTAACACTTTCAATTTCAAAATATTAGGTTGTTTATCTCACATTATAGAGATAATTATGGGATAGGATCCAAAAATATGTTGTTTTTATCCCCAGCGATGTTCTCTCCTTTCCTTTTCTTTCTTGCAAACAGGTTTGGTTTTTTTTTATCTGACCGATAGCCGATGACTTCTTTAGCATTGACACCGGTTCTTTTTTTTCTTGTTTTTCGGTTTTTTTCGGTCTTGGTGGTTCGTCGGTGGTACTTTTTTCGGCAGTCGTCCTGTTTTAGATCTTCTTTGTCTCCGGCGTTAGACGGTGCTCCGGTCCTGGCTGGTGGTGGTTCGTCAGGTTCTCCGGTCTCAGTCTTCTTCTGTCTCTGGTGGTGCTTACTTTCTGCCTTCCTTCTGTCTCCATCATCTCCAACGGTTTTGGCTCGCTCTGCTTTTCTCTCTGGCGGTTTGGGTCGCGCTTCTCTGGTTCTTCGTCGTTCCTGAAATGCAATGGTTAGGCTTTTTCGCCTCTATCGGTTTTTCCTCTCAGATTAGGCTTCGTTGCTTCTCCATTTTCTTTGGTCTTCTCTGTTAGGCTTGGCGGTGGATTAGGGTTTTGGTGGTTGGTAAAGCTAGCTTAGGGTTCCTGTTCGGTTGGCTTCGTTGGTGTATTTCGTTTAGAATCTTCCTTTTGTTCACTGCCGATTGTTTTGTTGGGTCTCGCTTTGGAGTAGTTCAGAGAGAATGTCTGGGACAGATAGCCTAGATAAGGTAAGTCCAAACATCGCCGAAAATTTTTGGTCAGCATGCTCTCCTCTGCCTCTCCGTTCGCGGTTCTTGATGATCTTAGGTTTAAGATTTCGCTCTTGCAGTAGTTCTCCTTTATTTTATCACCCACCACCTATGCTTCTCATTGTTGTTTTCTATGATTAGTTGTTCGTTAAACCGGTAACTAGGGCTTCCAAAAATCTCAGTGTCTTCGTCCTGTTAGAGTGTTGGGTGCTTTTAGTGGTGCACTGTTCTCTTTTTCATGGCGCAATTTCTGTTCTTCTATAGTTTCTCAGTTTGCTCCTTTTATTTACATTGTAGAGTTAGTTTCTCGGGGTTCAGTGTTTTTCTCTTCTGGTCTGTTTTGTTTGCGTTTTTTTTAGTGCTTCGTTTGACTTTGTGTTTTTTTAACCGAAATGTTTTAACGAATTGCTTTTTGTAACTTTTTTTTTTGAAAATTGTTTTTGCCTGATTTTGTATTGTTTGTTTGTTTTGTTCGTTTGCGGTTGTTAAATCACTAGATGAAATAAAAAGAAAATTATTGGATTGGATCTTGATGAGGAAAATGATGTAAAAAATATATTTGATTGATAGTTGGCCACAAAATGATAAAGCTTGACAAAAAAAAAAAGAACACATCTTATAAAAGCCCAAAAAATAAACAAGCTTTGTGGATTCTGGCTGTTTCCGAAGCAATCACCATCATCACCATTCACCAACTGAAAACGCCTCTGGATCTCGCCCAGATCCATTTCAAACCGAACAAAACATCCAAAATCAAATCGGTCGACTCAGATTTTCAATTTCTTGTCTTAAAGCTTCATCCTTTTTCGTTTCATCAATGGCAACCTTTATAAATCTGGAGGATTCCCCAATGTTTCAGAAACAGGTAAAACTTCAAAACTATTGAGAGATTTTACTTTCTTGTTTTATTGGGGATTATAAATTCAGGGTCTTTTATAAAAATTGTGAATTTTATTGTATTGTGGGTGTTTTTGATTAAATGAATCAGGTTTGTTCCTTGGAAGGGACAGCTGAAGAGCTTAAAGATCGTTGTCAGAAGCTATACAAAGGTGTTCGGAAGTTTATGTATGTCTATTCTACTTTATTTTCTTTGACTGTCTTTATCTTCTCGTGTAAACTTTCTGAGAGTTTAAGATTCTATCAAATACCATTTGTGGCACTTTTTCTCAAAGTGGAAATTGGAATTTTGGTACCTTGTTGTCTCTTCTCTTAATTAATTAGCAAATCAGAACTGTTTTTACCATTAAAGCTTTGCTAATTGCTTTTCAATTTTCATGTAAATCTTTGATTATTGATGTTGTTACTTGTTAGTTTTATGACTTGCTTTCTTTTGTGATTCAATTTTTGTTTTGTTCATTGCATTACATTTCTCTATAGGGGTGCTTTGGGAGAGGCATCAAAAGGTGAAAGTGCCTTTGCAGATTGTCTTGAAGAATTTGGAGCTGGACAAGATGATCCTATCAGTCTTTCAATTGGAGGTTGTTGATTATATATCCAACTATGTCATCTCACTAAGTCGTCGATTTATAAGTCTATTTGCTACCATTCCTTTACTTCACTAGCAATAATAGATTGAATTATGCATATATACCTGGTTGGTGGTATCGTCGTCATTGTTTTTAGCAATATTCTGCATTTTGGATAATATGTACAATATGTTTTGTAAAGATGATATGTCTCCAATGTTTTATTTCTGACGTATTTGATTGTTATTCTTGTGCGTGACCCCAGGTCCTGTTATATCGAAGTTCATAAATACACTTAGAGAGCTTGCCTCTTACAAAGAGTTTCTTTGCTCACAGGTATGCTCATGCCAGTAACAACTAAAGATGCTATCATCATTAAAAGCATAGTTTTGTTTGGTAATTTAAACAAAGATTTTGGTTAGCATAATGGTCTTAGTTGATCCAGAGTTTCCTGCTCTGAATATTTTCTGGCAACGTCCGTTTAAGTTATTAATCAACTTGTGGAAAGAAAAAAATTAGATAGTTTGAGTTTAGGATGCCGTATGTAGTTTATTAGTGCAGATGCCTTCAATAATGTCTCACTTTGGGAATTTTGTAGGTGGAGCATGTGTTACTTGAGAGGTTGATGAACTTTATTAATGTTGATCTACAAGAAGCTAAGGTACTTGTCGTTTTATCTGCTAACTTTGATCAATTTAGTTTTTCCCATGTAGTGAATGTCTCAAATTTCACAGATTCGACTTTGTTCAATAAATTGGATAACTCTTTTGGTTTACTCCTTAAATTCTACTGCCATTTGGTTATGAATTTTAGATGTATACGGCTTTCATTTCATTATCAGTAGGCAATTTATTCGATATTATCTTGTAGAACTTTGTTAGAGACTTAGAGTAATATTTCTTTCACTCTTCATTTGTCATTTCGTAACAAAACAACCTTAGTGGACATAATACTTCACCTACATTACAACGTAGCTAGTGAATTATCTCACGAAAGCTCTGCCATCTAGTTAGGTTTGAATTTAAAAGGTGTTCCCAGTTCTGATTTCCACACTTAATATCCATTCTTTTGAAACTGACCATATTCAGTTGAAAAATGTTTCTTATGTCCTGCATTGCACTTAGACATAGATGATTGAACTCACAAGCTGTCACACTATGTTGTTTGTACCTTTCAGGAGTCTCGCAATCGATTTGATAAAGCTGCTTATCTGTATGATCAGGTACTTGGTTATAGAGTCTGTAACTAATTCCTCTCTGGCAATACAGTGTGTATTGTATTACTATAATTAACATTGGTTATATGATAATTTCATTCAAAGCAGGTCTCTTAACGTATCCTTACTTTCTGAGTATACTAAAAGCTTTAAAATCTGTGATTCACGAGCATTAGCATAGTATACGTGAATTTAGAACTTGTGCGTAATATTCTTGATATGAAGTGGTGAATGAGTTTTTTTTATCTACTTGAAGTCACGAGAAAAGTTTGTGTCTTTAAAGAAGAATACAAGAGGAGAAATTGTTGCAGAGTTGGAAGAGGTAAATCACTTCTCTATCATTTGTATCTCTTTCACATGGTAACTTACTTGTGCTGTCTGATATGAATGACAGGATCTAGAGAACTCAAAGTCAACATTTGAGAAGAGCCGTTTCAATCTAGTATGTTAACTCTACTAGCAAAAGCCTTCACTATTTACTTTCGATATATCTACTTCTAAGTAAATTTTGGATTTTGTTGAAGAATGCAGGTAAATTCATTGATGACTATTGAAGCTAAAAAGAAGTATGAGTTTTTGGAATCTATAAGTTCAATTATGGATGCTCATCTGAGATATTTCAAACTTGTAGGCTCTCTTACATTTTGAATCCTAACACACCAAGTCTGTCATGTTGTGATCCGTATCTCAGCCTCTTTGTTTTTCAGGGATATGACTTGTTGGGTCAATTGGAACCATATATCCACCAGGTACAACTTTTAAACATATGATGTGGAACAGCCAAAGTTTCGGTGTCTCTTAGTGCACTGATACTTGTGACTGTTTTTTCTTACAGATATTAACATATGCTCAACAATCAAAAGAACAGTCTAAGCTTGAACAAGATCGACTAGCAAGACGCATTCAAGAGTTTAGGACCCAGTCTGAATTAGACAGCCAACAGCTTGTCGCTAACGCAGAGGCCTCTAGTGTTAATGGAAACCGTGTTGTTGGAACTATCCCTTATAAAAATACCGAAACAAGTTTAACAGCAGATAAGGAAGTAAGCCTTTTCCAATCAATCTTACAAGAATCGGGTGCAATTACAGGTTGAATTTAGTATAGCCTTACTAAGTTCCTTTTTGTAACAATGAAGGTAATTAAGCAGGGATATTTATTAAAGCGGTCGTCAAGTTTGAGAACTGATTGGAAAAGGAAGTTTTTTGTCCTTGATAGTCATGGCTCCATGTACTATTACAGAAACAATGGCAATAGATCAATGGTACACTTACACAGACCCTTTTTCCTGCCTCATTTCATTGAGAGACAAGACGTTCATAAGGCCTTTTGAGCTTTGGCAATTTTTAACTTATACAATTTCTATTCTCAGGGATCTCAGCACCACTATAGCAGTTCATCTGACAATACTGGCGTCTTTGGTCGATTTCGTGCAAGACACAGTCGATCAGTTTCAGTCACTGAAGGCAGCTTAGGCCATAAAACTATCGATCTTCGCACTTCTTTGATAAAATTGGATGCAGGAGACATGGATCTTCGTCTCTGTTTCAGAATTATTTCTCCTCAAAAAACTTACACACTTCAGGTACTTAGTTTATTTGCCATATAAGGCCTAGATTGCAACTCATGAGGCTCACATAGTAAACGATTTTTCTTGTCTATTCCCCTACCGCAACAGGTTGAAAATGAAGCAGATAGAATGGACTGGGTAAACAAAATCACAACTGCTATAGGGACGCTTCTGAATTCGCATTTTTTGCAACAGGTTAACACAATAAGTCTCATGCTTCTCTTTCGATTACATTATTGGGATGTTTCCTGCTAATACAAGATCGTTTCTGCAGCCATCAATGCAATACTTGGATAAAAACTACACTAGTTCTGCTCCTGCTAATGGTGTCGTCTCTCTAGATCAAAGTCGGCATAATGATGGAAGACAAAATATTGGTGATGATGTCTCCACAATACTCAGAGGAATTCCAGGGAATAATGTATGTGCAGAGTGTAATGCTCCTGAGCCTGATTGGGCATCGTTAAATCTTGGAATTTTATTATGTATTCAATGCTCTGGTGTTCACAGAAACCTCGGTGTTCATATATCAAAGGTATGAAATCTCTTTCAAACTAACACCATACTTATAGCTCCTGAGGATTTTGTATCTTACATATTGCAGGTGAGGTCCCTTACATTAGATGTGAAAGTGTGGGAGCCAACAATCTTGGACTTATTTCGAATTTTGGGAAATTTGTACTGTAATTCACTATGGGAAGGTCGACTTCACCTTGACGATAACTGGTATGATCTTTAAAGACAGCTGATGATAACATTGTTGAGCTCTTATAAAAGTGTTTGCTTTTACAGTGAAGACGAATCGATATCATCATGTGCTTCGGTTTCAAAGCCATCTCCAGAAGATTCCTTTACTCTGAAGGAGAAATACATACTACGAAAGGTAGTGTCCTAGTTCTTACTTTCTAGTGTCAACTAAACCTTGCTTAATGTTTCATATGCTTGGATCAGTATTTGGAGAAAGCATTAGTCATTAAAGATGAAAGCAAAGCAAACCCCAATGCTGCAAGAAGAATATGGGAAGCTGTTCAAAACCGAAACATTCGAGAAATCTATCGACTCATAGTAACTTCAGGGGATGTAAATATCATCAATACTAAGTTTGATGATATAACTGATATTGATGCTTATCACCATGTTGATGCATCAGAGGAAGTAGTAAAGAAAAGACATGATCCAACTCAGTGTCAGAGAATCAAAGACTCTAATGAACCAGGAAACTGTCTTCAAGGCTGTTCATTGCTTCATGTGGCTTGTCACATTGGTGACTTTGTCTTGCTTGAACTGTTGTTACAGTTTAGTGCGGATCTAAACATGAAGGATTATCATGGAAGGACTCCTTTACATCATTGTATATCATCAGGGAACCATAAATTTGCAAAGATCCTACTGCGAAGGTTAGGACTCATACTAAAACTTCCTGGTTCCTCTATTGCATTTTATAGATCTTTTGAATTGTGTGTGTAAACGCAGAGGAGCACGGCCATCGATAGAGGATGATGGAGGGCTAAGTGTGTTGGAAAGGGCAATGGAAATGGGAGCTATAACCGATGAGGAGCTCTTTCTTCTGTTAGCTGAGTGTGCGTAAACTGACACACTACACAGCTGCATTAGAATCTGCATTTCTAAAATGTGATGGTCCAAGCCACTGGATCCTGCTACGCCATGGTTACATAACGTTTCTGAGTCCTCAAATATGTCAGAGAATATGATTTGATGAACTTTACTTGTCTCTAATGATTTTTCAAGTTCCTATAGCTTTTTTATAGTTTCAAATGTCAAAAACGGTTTCAATAACTTTGATTTTTTAATTTTTGTATGAAGGATTATATATATATTTTTACAAATTACATCATATTAGTATTCGCAGATAAATCTATGTGCAAACACACGAGAATCATCCGATATACCCCAAAATTTTACTTTCAATGCCAATAAATCCCTTTTAAAAAATGAAGTACAATTTTTGATTATTTTTAATGTAAAATATATACCATTACACTAATATTCAAAAAAACTTTTGATATTTACATCTAAAACCTACCAAACCCAAACCCGAACTCTAAGCTAAACTCGACGGATCCCCTGAAACCTTAACCCAATTTAACCCGACCCTTTTCCCTTCTCTTCTTTCCAAAAAGAAAAACATCGACATATAGAGTTTTTGAAAAAAATCAATCTCCTCCCTCTTCAATTCAAAACTTCAAATCGATTGCTTCATTTGATTTTGGATTTCATTACTGAAGTTCTAGAGCATCCTTGTGTAAGTTTATCTTTGTGTATTCTTAAGTTTATCTTTGTGTATTATTAATCTCTTATTTCATTGGAAACAACTAGTAGATCATTGATATCAGAATCATAGTGTCGTGAAGGAGACGAACTACCATATTCTCGGGTAACACTAGTAACACTAAGTATTTCTGTTTGGAGTTTGGTGTAGAACTTGGTAACACTAGCTAGGTAACAAGTAATGCTGAGTAACACTAGTAACACTAAGTATTAATGTTTGGAGTTTGATGTAGAAATTGGTAACACTAGCTAGGTAACAAGTAATACTGAGTAACACTAGGTAACACTTTGTAGTCAAAACTAGATAACACTAGGTAATACTATTGTTAAAACTATGTAACATTTGATACATTTCTCAGTATAAATGAATTATGTAATGCACGAAGATGGTCAATTAACAGAGCTTATGCTTCCGATGAGTATGTTCTTCCCACCAACAGAGTACCAACATAATATCAAGCTCCAAATAAGATGCTACATCTACAATGCGGTGAAGAAAATACGCGAGGAACTGAAACTGGCAGAGGATGAAAAAGGATGGTTTCTTAGCCGTCCACAGTTCAAACATTTCTTCCACATGCCCGAAGGTAGAAAGCATAAGAGCATGGGTACGTGGATGCTCCTCCTACAAATTGTGTGTACCGAAAAGAGAAATGAAGCATGGTTTATGGTGAATGTTGTTCCCATGCGTTATTCTTTAAGGGAAAACACACTTATTGTTGGATTGCGATGTAATAGCTATCCAAAAGACTATGAGAAAATGGGTATTTTAGATTGTGTTACTCGCGAACTCAGAAGAGGAGATAAGATTACATACGAAGATGTGGAAGAAAAGGTCATGACTATGGAACATGGACCTAATAAGCTGAATATATTCGTTATTTACTTTATATCAAGCATATTAGTTGGACAACAGAAGACGGGAGAGAAAGCTACCTCGGTGGAGTCGTTCTTCTTAAGAGCGATTGATGATCTTTTATTCTGCAAAAATTTTCCATGGGGGCGTTTCACGTTCGAGTACAACATGCGCGACATTAAGTGTTGCAAGGCACATTTCAACGGTAAAGTCGCAAAAGACGCATTTATGCTTCCTAGATTATGCACATCTTTGGAGGTATGTTATTACTTTATGTATACATAGTAGTTATGTTAGCATTTTATGCATTCTCTAATAATGTGTGTCTTGTGCAGATTCTAGCGTTCGAGGTTATTCTTCAGCTCAAAAAAAAAGTTCCGGGAAAATTTGAAAGATGTGGATGACAAATGCCCGAAGATGTGCAAGGGAAAATTCATAGAATTTATAGGGAAGACGGGATATCTCCTATTTGATTAATTTATAGGGAAGACGGGATATCTCCTATTTGATTCAAACAATGCACTTGATGATTCAAAAGTAAACTGATAAGTGTTTCATTTGTAACACTTTGTAACACTAGGGTATAACTAAGTATAAAAAAAAATATTCGGTAATATTGTGGTATAACTAATAAGTATTGCATTTGTAATGCTATGTTATACTAGGGTATAACTAAGTATAAAAAATACTCGGTAATATTGTAGTATAACTAATAAGTGTTGCATTTGTTATATTGTGTAACACTAGGGTTAACTAACTATGAAAAAGAAATACTCGGTAATATTGTGGTATAACTAATAAGCGTTGCATTTGTAATATTGTGTAACACTAGGGTATAACTATATATATATATATTCGGTAATACTGTAGTATAATTAATAAGTATTGCATTTGTAATATTGTCTAATGTTTTATACAATACACACGCATGATATCCAGAGTATATTAACTCCATTAACTGGCGAGGAACAACTTCTTGATCAGATCCTAGATGGAGAGGAGGATGATTGTGATAGGGATGATGTGACTGTTGACGGTTAGATACAATGTCCTGTTGACGAGAAGAGGCAAATATTTTTTCAGTCAATGTACAATGAAAATGTCGCTTTTCGAACACAAATTGGTAGTAAGAGAGAAACCCCAAACTGTTTGAAGAAAGGGAAATGAGGTTTTAATAAAATTTAAAATCAAAACTTAAAAGTAGAAAAAAAGGTTTTGGAAATTTTTTTACATAAAACAACTTACCTAAACAAATTATAAAAAAGAATTCTTATAGAAAAATAAGTGTTAAAAACGAGTTTAAAAACAAAAAACTTATTTACAATACAATATTATCTAGTATTTCAGTGTTACCTATTTGTTCACAATACTACTTTTGATGATTTCATGTATAGTTAGTATTACTATATGTTGACTTATAAATTAGTAGTATTACCCATCATATAGTAAAGAAAAAGACATTTCATGTATATTTGTATATTCATATTTATTAAAACATCTTCTTAAATTGTTTTGAATTATATTTTGTACAAACCAAAGAAAGTATTTTTAAAAAATATATTTTGTATGTTGAGTGATTTTTCTTAACTAGTAATTTTCTTAACATATATAAAATCTTTCATAAATGGTATCCTTGTTTTAGTATATTTATAATTATTATACATGGTATTCTTGTGTTAATATATATATATATATAGAGAGAGAGAGTATATTGAGTGATTTTTTATTAAATAGTAATTTCTTAACATATCTAAAATTAATAATAAATGGTATTTATGTGTTAGTATATCTGTAATTAATATAAATGATATTTTGTATTAATATATATATATATATATATATTATAATTAGTTGGCAACATTAATATAAATGAAAATTTGTATATATTGTAATATTTCAAGATAAATGTTGATAGTACTACTATTTGTAGACATAATAATTTTCAGAAATTAGCATCATTAACTTTTTTTTTTCACCAAAGAACGACTTCTCTATTTATCGGTTATGTAAATACATCTAGTGAATCTACACACCAATAAGGAAGAGAAGTGCCAACAAAAGAAAATAACACATTGCGCTCTCTAGATCGTCTTGCAAGTAGATCAGCTCTACAATTCAACGATCTGTTCTGGTAGATGAGCTGGAATTGACTGTAATGGTCCCGGAGTTTAACATACTCCTGTAGATCCCCTGCGAAAGCCGGCCACTCCAGTGGTGAGGTCACCATGTTAATCAACTCAACAGAATCGGTCAGAAAAAGACTGCAGAAACGGTTTTGTGAAAGTAGCGACTTCATTGCCCATGTGAGACTATACAGTTCTGTATGCAATGGGGACTGGCATTGGCTTACTCCTTTTAGACCCAGAATATCCACTGTTCCATCTTGTAGTTGTAAGACCCATCCTATGCTATATGTACGTGATTCATGTTTCCAAGAACCATCAATGAAACAGGCGGTTGGATTATTGCACCAAAATTGCGAGGTACGAGTAAGGGAGAAAACGCCATTTGACCGTTGAGAACGATTAACCTCGATTTGGTTTTCGTTAGCTGCTACCCATTCTCTAAATTCCCCTTGAGCATGTTGCACAATGTCAGGAGGATGATGGATTTCACCATGAAAGACTAGTGCATTACGAGCTTTCCAAATAAACCAAAGTAGCCAGATAAAGATTTTAAAGGGCTCATCCTGTGATTCCGAAGATGAACTGCGTACCAAGAGATATTGAATGTTCTCAAAAAGATAGGGTGAGGGAGCTATTCCTTCCTCAAAAGGAATATTTGCTATCGCCCAACATTGACGTGCTGGGTGACATGTAAACAGGACATGATTAATGGTTTCTTCGTGAGTACTACATTGTGAACAGAGAAGATCGATCGGTAACTGTCGTGATGCCAATCGGACATTGACCGGGATAGCACCTGACAAAACTTGCCACAAAAACAATTTCATTTTTGACGGGGCATTAATATTCCATAGTTTTGCTTTTAGCGGGCTTACCGAGGGTTCCTGTAACAGAGTTAAGGATGTTGAATCATTCGCAACAAGAAACCTATAGCCAGATTTAACCGTATATTGACCCGATTTTGTGTAATTCCAGCAAAGATTATCCATGATATCTTTTGATGGACGGATACATAAAACTGAACTTACATCATTTGGATGAATAAGAGCATTCACCAAAGATTTATTCCATCGGTTTGAATTAGCTTCCAGAAGCTCATGGACCCGTAGCTCGATATTCACATTGGCAATCTTGGCTCGAGGTGGTCACGCTTGTACACCCGAGATCCAATTGTCCGTCCAGACCTTGATGTTATGACCTGACCCCACTAAGGTACGAATCCCATTTTTAAATCGTGGAAGTGTATTCCACAAACTCCGCCAACCGTAAGAAGGTCTAGACGGTTTTGGTGCGTGAAAAGGAGATTGACCACGAAAATATCTCCCCCGCAATGCCCTAGCCAAGAGGGAGTCGGGAAATTGATGTAACCTCCACAATTGTTTGGCTAAAAGAGCCTGATTGAATTTCTCGAGATTTTTGAATCCCAAACCACCTCGCATTTTTGGTAGGCACATGCGATCCCACGAAAGCCAACGTAATCCGCGAGAATGACCGGAATTGCTCCACCAGAAATCGGCTATTGCACTTGATAATTTTTTGAGTATCTGTTTCGGCAAGCTAAAACATGACATAACATAAGCAGGAAGGGCCTGGGCCACTGCTTTAATCATAATTTCTTTACCACCTTTAGATAATAATTTCGCAGACCAACCATTAATGCGATTATTCAGGCGATCCCTGACATACGCGAAAACCTGAGCTTTAGAGCCATAAAGTTGTTTAGGAATCCCCAGATATGTACCCGCTCCCCCCAAACGATATATACCCAAACGATGTTGAAGTAGTAATCGTTCCTGATGTGGAAAACTCTTCCCAAAAATAATTGTTGATTTGTCAAAGTTGATACATTGACCCGAAGCCTGGCCATAAAGCTCTAAAATTTGAGCTACCTTCTCTACTTGATTAAGAGTTGCCTTGCAAAAGAAAAGACTATCATCAGCAAAGAGCAAGTGTGAGATTTGGGGGCATTGCCGTCCAAACTTAATACCTTGAATATGCTTCCTAGATTCTGCCGTTCTCAGATTAGCAATAAGTACTTCAGTACATAGTATAAATAAGAATGGAGATAAAGGATCCCCTTGTCTTAGTCACCGGGATGGTTGTATTAGACCTTTTGGGTTCCCATTTAAGAGAACTCGATATGAGACTGTCTCAACACATATCATAATCCAATTAACCCATTGAGTTACAAAACCCATTTTGAGCAGCGTGGCTCGGAGAAAATTCCATTCAACCCGATCATAAGCTTTACTCATATCCGTTTTCAGGGCCATAAAACCTTTCATGCAACCCGGTTTCGTGCGTAAAGCATGGAAAGCCTCTTGTGCGATCAGAATATTGTCTGTTATAAGTCGCCCAGCAACAAAGGTAGATTGCGTCTCCGAGACCAAAGACGAAAGTATCCTTTTGAGACGGTGACAGTACTTTGGATATAATTTTGTAGCTTACATTGCACAAACTGATAGGTCGAAACTCCGTCATATTATTTGGTCGTTCCGTCTTCGGGATCAGACAGATATGGGTTTCATTTAACCGAGGGTCAAGAACACCAGTATCCATAAATTTCCTAACCATGGCAATAACATGAGTACCAACAATATGCCAAAACTGTTGGTAAAAAAGCGCAGTCTTCCCATCCGGACCCGGTGCCTTCTCCGAGTGCATGGAAAAAACCGCCTCTTTTACCTCCAAATTGGAAATCGGAGCTAATAGAAGAGCATTCATATCTTCTGTTACTAAGGTTTGAACCGGTTCTAGAGCAATATCGATATTGATATTATTCGATGACTGGAATAGATATTGAAAATACCTAACCGCCTCTAACGTGATATCCTCCTCGTTTTCAAGCCAAATTCCGGCTCCCGAGGTTAGTCCCGTAATTCGATTTTGAACCCGTCGTTGTTTAGTGGAGGCGTGGAAAAATTTTGTATTTTTGTCACCCTCATTCAACCAAGTTATACGACTTTTCTGTTTCCAATAAATTTCCTCCTCTTTAATTGCGGTTCGGAGTTGTTCGGATAAGTGGGAAATTTCCTCAGAAAGAGTATCGTTAGTAGAGATCGCGGTATCCAACTTTTCCTTTAAAACGTCAATTTGATTACCAGAGTGTGTATTCATTTTTTCGCCATAATGAAATTTGACGACGGCAAAGCTTGACCCTATCACCGAGAAAAACCTCTCGGGATGCGTTAGACCCATTCCATCCTTGAAGAATGGTTTATTCAAAATGTGGCTTAAATAACCATCGTTTGTCAAACCGGAATTGATGGGTACCCCGAATCTTCCTTTGTGTATAATGAAATAGAATCGGACGATGATCCGATCCGAGAAATCGTAAGTACTCTACATGGGACCATGTAAACATATCAAACTAGTCTTCATTACCCATTGCTCTATCCAAACGGCATCTAATAATATTCTTTCCACGACGACCAACCCATGAGAGACTATTCCTGGTAAAAGGGAAGTCCATTAAACCACAACTTTGCCGCATTAAGCGGAAATCCAAGAAGGAATTTTCGGGTCTAATTCGACCTCCTTGTTTTTCGTTATGATCTACAATTTCATTAAAATCTCCGATCATAGCCCAAGCTCCAATTCTACCCGAGCTAATACGTTTTAAGCGTTCCCAAACTTCTTCGCGTTTATTTATTACAGGATGTCCGTAAACAAAAGAGATAAAAGTTTTATTACCATCCAAAGTAACCATGGTGTCGATTACATTTTTATTATGAAATAAAACTTGAACATTAAAGGGATAATCCCCCGCTAAGACCTGAAGGGTCAACCAAAAACAAAAAATCATAACCTAAATGCGCCTGAAGATCTTGAAGAAACTCTGAATTTTGCTTCGTCTCCATTAAAAAAAGAATGCCCGGGAAAATCGTACGTCGAAGATCCCGTAACCGTCGAACCGTCAAGAAACTACCAGCTCCTTGACAGTTCCAACTCAAAATCATCTACCCTTCTGCCTGGTGGTGCTCCTCGACCACGTGGCTTTCAAAATTCTCAGATTCCTTCTTGTTTGGAAGGTCCATCTCCGAGATTGATGGGATCATCTCTTGACTTCGTTCAGTAGGTCCAAAAAGGCGAGATGTCTGGTGCCTTAGTCTTGAACCTCGGAAATTTGAGTGTCCAATCTTCTTTTTCACTTGTAATGCTTTAGCTAGAATAGCGGCCCTTGTGGCGAATTTCTTCTTTGGTTTCCTTAAAGATAAGACAATTTGTGAGCAAAGCGGATTAGATACATTGACATCAATAATTACCGATTTTTCCTGATCAAAATCGAATTGTAAAAATTCATCTACATCCTGATCCTTTAAGAGCAAAAATTCTGTTTTGTTCTGGGGTAATGCGAGTGACAAATGATCAATAGGGCCTTGAAAGAAATCGGATATTTCACCCAATTCTAATTCTAGGCCCAGCCCAGAATCTGTGGCCTCCCAAACCTCATTTTTTGATGGCCTTTGCGCCACTACCATCGCTTGACCCAAGTCACAGACTTTAGCGTCCGAATCCACCAGGCCCAATTCGCAACCCATGTGGAGCTTATCGTGATCAGGAGCAGACCGTACCGGAGTCCGGTACCCAGGAACCACATTCTTCAGCAAATTCAGATTGTCAGACTTACCTGGAGAGACCGCAGTAGGATCGCTTGGATTCTTGAACCCGACTTGACCATCAGAACCGTCTCTCAACACCATCTCAGACTTATCAGTTGAAAGGGAAACCTCCGGAAATAGGCGACGCTTAACCGGAGGTTTGGGCTGAGTTGGAGCGGTTCCTCGACTTGTACCTTCACCGGCATTTAAATGTTGGTTTTGCCAGTAATTGCGTCTCTGGTCAACTGGACCCGTGCGCCGCACATACTTAAAGGGGCCACCATCATGATTACCATCCTGTTTAGATGGGATTCGCGCCTTATCCTTCTGTAAAAGAGGGCACTCAAAAACATCATGTGTAAGCTTCTTACATCTACGACAAAATCCTTGCAGATTTTCGTAATTCAAACGCACTTTAAGTAAATCACCGTTAATAAGAGAATTAGCGGTATCCATAATTACCCGAACCTTGCCTTCATGAGCATCAACCAATACACACTCACCCAATTCATCACCGATACTCTTGTAGAGTGATTCCACACGGTATATATCAGGAACTCCAACAATGAAAACCCAGAAAGTGATTGTTGACGGGTAATCCAATCGAGAATTTGGAACCCAACGGTCTAGCGTCGTCATCCATCGATCAAAGAAAAAAGGCCTTAAAGCCAAAACCTTCTCCAAATCTTCTTCTTTCTGGAATCAAAATCTGAACCGGCCACCTCCTAAGTCGTAACCTTGGACATGTCCCGGACATGCCCAAACACGAGGAAAAACATTCACCAAATGTTTCACATTTGGACCTTGAACCGTAAGATTAAGGACACGACCAACTAGAGTTTTCTCAAAACTCTTCACCAAAGCCGAGTTATCGAAGTTAATAAGCTTCAATGGTGCCGGCTTCCGACGTGAATCCTTAGCGCCATCACCAGAGATTAGGTCGCTCTGTTTAGACATTCTCAAAAGAATAGAAAGAAAAAAAGCTTGGGTAAGCGAAATTGCCAGGCAAACAGAAAGGGAAGAGATGTGGAGTAACCTTCGTCGAGGGCACATTATAATGTTGTGAACTATCCTTAATCGGACAAATTAAAATCGGACCCAATAATTCTCTCCTTCCATAACCGCTAAACGTGATCGAGTAAGGGAGATATTGATTCGAAACCCAATTGATTTCCTTGCCATGATCGGATCTTCCAAGAATTTATGTGTAATCGAAATCAGGAAAGAACAAGGAATAGAAACGTAGCCAACAGTAATCACACCAAGAGAAGAGATGGAAACTAGATCCGGTGGATCTAAACCTAATTGAAAGAAACATCCAAAACTGAATCGTAAAAATTGACGGCAGATTCCGATTAGAGGTCACCGGAAATCACCCGTGAAAAGAGAGAGCATTTTCGCCTCGCATTTTCGCCTCGCATCATTAACTTTTATAAGTGCAAATACATATGTTAATAATATTTTATAGTTTTTAAATGTTGATAGTAGTACAATAACATAACTCAGTACTACTAGTTATAAAAACTATAAATTTTAGAATAAATACATAATTTTTAACTCTCACTACTCGTGTTGCCATGAAACCACTTCTCAAGACCTTCTTCTGCCCCTTTTTTCTTTTTTGGTTTTCGACGCCTTGCTCCAACAAATGGATATTTGATTTGTCTAGGTGGTCCCTTCTTCTTGATGTAATCTAGAGAAAATACTTGCAACCCTTGTATCTCAACTGGAATGTGCCAATTAGACTTGTTTGGAACTGGATAAATAGTCATGCAGTATGCTAATGCTCATTGCTCCACCCAATAATACTTGGAGCACAAATTTTCTATGTGGATATCTAGATCTGTATACACACGTTAATGGAGCTCCATCAAAGCAATTATTTTATGTTCACAAGGGAACTTGTCGACATTAAACAACTTGCAGCTGCAAATTTTCCTTGTCAATTTCACAAAATAATTATCTGCATCAGTTCCATTAACACAATACTTAAGCTCAAAACTGTTCAACTCATTCACAGTCAAAATTGCCTCCCTTTTGCATCCAACGTGCATTAAATTGTGGACAACATGCACCAATTTAACATTTTCTGGATAAGCAACTGCATCATTCCTATGTTTATTAAACTATTCAAACATCTTCTCAATAATCTAGTCAATCATGGGTATTATGGAGTACTTCCTTGCATCGTTAACAACGTTGTTCATAGATTCCACCCAATTTGTGGTGTCTATATTATACCTCTCTCCTGGGAAATAGCACCTAGTCCATTTGTCCACTGTAACACTGTCATCCAGATACATAGCAGTTGAAGGGTATCTCTTCCTAAAGTCAGCATAAATACGGTGGAACTTAGATTCAAAGTATATCTTCCTATACTCTATAAACTTCTCAGCAACAAACACCTTATGGACATTAGAAACTCGACTTCTCACATTTTGGGACAAACGCCATAGAAAATACCCATGTTTAGTGTTATGATACACCTCGTCTTGGGAGGCTCTTATTTCGGTCTGTAATAAATACCAGTTTAGGATCGTCTGCTGCAACGGTTTGCAACGAATTGAAAAAACATCTCCAACTTGCATCTTTTTCACTATCAAGAACAACAAACACTAAAGGATAATGGTGATGATTAGCATCAAGTGCAGTTGCAAAAATCAACACACCACCATATACATTCTTGATAAAAGTTACTGATAAACACGGATTTACTAATCCTAAGTCTAGCAAATTCCTAAGTTTAATTATGTC
>OVBE01005846.1:0-20942 GCA_900406425.1 Iberis pinnata
ATCACACTTTTACTTTGATATTTACATATTTATATTTGTTGACAAATTTCATAGTCATTATATAAAACGTTATATAACGATACATACAATTTATTTGCAATATCATAATTTTAACTTCATATTTTATAATATATTCTCTCGCATTGCACGGAGCATAATCTAGTTAAATTTTAGAACAGAAGCTGAAATTGCAAATAGATTTGTTACATGGCACACAATATGTATAAGACTATTTTATCGTGGAAAAATTATGAGCAATGCCATAAGATCAAAAAAGTTTATGGCAAATACCATATAAGTATAAAATCAGAAAAAGTATCATATGTTATTTCCTAACATTTTACTTTCATTATCCCTACCTTTTTCCCTAGAATTAATTTTTAAGAGAAATTCAAATTTTCCCATGAGAGATAACCGACATCGATTATCGTGTAACATATTTGGTGAATGAGATGAGCCAAAAATTTTCCATGGGTAGATATCCAAATATTGTCCACGAGGTGGCGAACATATCTGGTGGACAAGACAAAGTCCCATTAACTGATAATGCTCTATTAGCACACTCCTCTTGAAGTCACCGGAAAAACGAACGGACGATCCAAAAGACTGTCCACCGTCTCAAGCAGGAGTAAAAGATCATGTACACAAAAGCCGGCGTAAATCGTCCACTAGATCGCTCTGATGTATATATGGATAGACCAAACCGCGAACTAAGATCTTTTGAAGTTGTCCATTGGAATCCGAGAACAACGAAAGACCCTTCGAAAACTGCTCTAGACACTATCCACAAGTCTTCTCATAAGTCGTCCACAAAATCGAAAGATCCATAATGTCCATGAGCCTACATATGTTTGTCCACCAGCAATCACATTATCATTTCCACTCTGCAGAATACCCCTATGTTGCAGAATGTATTTTAATATGTTCATCAAGTTCAAGTTGTCCATCTTTTAAGTTAATGTCCATTATTCTCAATTATTGTCCATATTTCATGTTTATTGTCATTCCCCTACTTAATGCATCCTCGTTGTCTTATAATTAAAAACAAACACATTATCATTTCCAATTTGCAGAATGGTCCTAGTTTGCTAAAGGTTGTCCATCAATTATACGTTATCTATTTTTGTCAATTATTGTCCATCTTTTAACTCGTCCATTGATAAAAAACATATGTTCACACCATACAACGAAATTTAAAAATAAAGTAAACATGTCTGCACATAACTCGCCCAACGTTGTTACTAGATTTTTGGCATACTTCAACTAAATATGAGTGTTACACTCATTCGAGAAACAAACTCCTATACCAAATTACAAAAAAAAACTATACCAGTGCTCATGTTAATATTGTTCATATATAATGCACGCTCACCTCGTCCATTTGTTATTTTTATAGATCTAACATAAAGAAACTTCTCACAAAAATGAAAAATTCTATAATATAAAAGTAACAGTTTAAGGCATCTCTTTGTGTCCACCTCACTTTTGTGAGAGGTTCTCTCCACTTACCACGTCAGCAAGTAAAACCAAATTACTATTGTTATAAAATTTATCACACGTTAATCTATCTGCCACGTAATGAATTTTTGTAAAAGTTTTTGTACACATCGGGAAACAGTAACGTCTTCTCATGAAACATTAACGCCTCTGAAAACAAATTTTTGCCTTCAAAAAATTTTTTTTAAGCTTTTGGTCTGTTCACCTACTCTTTTTCTCATGTTTCACAAAGACCATAGATTCCTCAAAGTTGATTCACGAGATCAGAGAGGCGCGGAGATCCTCCAGCGAAAACTCGGCTCCAATTAAGAGTCTCCACTGATTCTGATTTTCAAAAGTTTCATGTTCTCGGCACCATAAAAAGGAGAGGAAGTTTCATGGCTTTAGACGGCGACCATGGGAAAATACGCGGCAGAGGAAGCTCTCGTCGCTTATGATAATGCAATAGTTAGTCTTCGTGGGCCTGATGCTCTCACCAACTTCACCCTCCAACAAGAAAATGAAGATTATGAACACTGAGAAGCATGAGCAAGATTCTGGTACCCAAAGAATTTTGGAGGCGGAGAAGAGAAGATTTGTGATCAATTTAGTCAATTTCCTTTGAGTATTTATTTCGTGTCTAATCTCTTATTCATGTATGTTATGAAGCTTATTAAGAAAACTTTGATGGTGTACTTGAACAATATAATCAAGGGTGGTGTTGCAAGTGTTGCTGTTAAGCTTGAAATCATGGAATCATGTTGCAGGGTTAAGGATAGATTTGTTTGTGTTACCTATTTGATTTAGTGGTTGCTATTTACACATATTCACTATGAGCTTATGTTGCTTTGGTTATTTCAGGATTGGATATAGTATGATTACTGACGCTGAGAAAAAAGGACTAAAAACACCTGGAAAGGTATTTTGATAACGGATTTGACCTTTCCTGTTGTCAAGATTTCAAAAAGAGACGTGAAAGAGGGTTTACTTCGGGATTGGGCGTAAGCTAAGTACAACCATCATGTTGGATTTCGATATCATTTGGTAATCATCCCTGGATAAGATTATCATGTATTTAGTGCAAAAGGTCTGAGTTTTTTTCTCCTAGACTTCATCTATTTTATGTCACGAGCTCTACTTCTTCTCTCATTTCCTTCCGAATTGGAGGTATTTGTGTTAAGCGTTTAGGTTCTCTTGTGAATGATCCGTAAATTCAAATCATTAGTTCACAATGTTGGACTTGGTTTTTCTGCAACATTTGCATATGCTGGTGGAGTTATATTTGTTTAATTGATCAATAGTATTTTTGACATTGTTTGTGTGGTTGTTAGTTTCATGAACTTGTGAAAACTATGGAGCATCAGATGTAGCTGAAGCAAGACCTTATGTAACGTATCATAACTCACTTGGGAAGGATCTCTATCTGAGGATTACAACTGAGCTTCACTTGAAAAGAATGCTTGTGAGACATTTATTTTCATATTCTCTTAACGTTTATGTCTTTCTTTTTTTATCAACTGAGATGAAAGATAAAAGGTTTATCTAAATAGAATTCATTTTGTGATACTATGTTGGAGGATTTGAGAAAGTGTAAATTGGCCATATATCTAGAAACGAAGGTGTTTCAACACGTCACAATCTTGAATTCACTACCATCGAGGTAGTTGCTTTTTCAATGATTTGGAACTCTTGGGCTCCCAACCTTTTTGAATGGATCCCTAATCCATAGAATTTTTAGCTTTGTTTAGATGTTTGAAACTTATTCAGACTATCAAAGCATGATGGAAATGGTAGAAATAATTGTCACTCAATGTGCAATAGCAATTCATGGGAAGCTAACAATTGATTACCATGTGAGCAAGTACTAGCATCACGGTTAGTGTGTTTATATAAACTCAGTAAATTAATGTTTGAGATATTGAGTTGTTATTGCTCTGTGCAGGGAACAGAGATCTGTTTGAGCGGCCTTAGAGGAGACAAATCATGCATAATCTCATTAAAGAGATAACATGAATCAATTTTAGTGAGCTAAGGGAAGATCTCAAGAATTCCAAAGACAGTTCTGCTGGCACATCAAGACGTGCTTCAAGATAAATCTGGAATTGGCATGCTCTTCTCTCGGCCATCTTCTTAATGAGGTTAAGTGTCTTCAGTTGACACTTTACTAACAAATATGTGAAACTATGTCTTGAAATCAACTCTCATGTGCAGATTTTTGATATTGTTGTAGACTGTAGAGCCAAAGCTTATGCAGCCAACACTTGTCCAACCAACACTTGTCCTGGAACACCCAATCAAAATATCTCCATTGTCAAGCCACAAAAAGCTCTCTTTCCTTGACAATTACTTGTTTTTGCATTCTCTACCTACAACCACTAACTAATTCGTCTTATGTAATGAAAACATATCCAAGTGTAAATAACGTTCTTTTGTGCAACAACAATGCAGTTTGACAACAACAAAAAAACTGAAAGATTTGAGCTGTTCATCTGTGGCCATGAAATGGCAAAATACATTCTCTAAGTTAACTTATCCCATGGAACAAGTAATGGAGTCTTTCACATTATTGCAGTCTTGTGTCTTCTTAAATAGCATTCTACAAGAGTAGTGGTTTGCTTTTAAGTTATGTTTGTGTACATTAGTTACTAATCTAAAATATGGTAGAGGAGACGACTAGAAGATAAAGTAAAGCAACATATCAGAAAGATAGCACTAGGAGCTTTTGAACAAAACGCAAAGGAAGATGATAATGGTGATATTCATATGAGGTGACCTTTGTGAAAACTCTCTCACTGCTCTAAAGTATGGAGTATCTCTGGCTTCAGTAATGATACTTAGTTCTATTTGCTTTCTCTTATACAATTAGAGTAACACTATCACATTAAACTCAAGTCTATAACATGACCAGCATAGAATTGGCTTGGATTATGCAACATAATTATATTTAATTACAAAAATAACAACTATTATTGTTAATAAATTTAGCTATTAAACCATTTACAATTATGTAAGCATTATTATTTTCGTACAACTAAATATAAAATTTATCATAAAACAGTTTTAAATTTTAATTTGTTGACATAAATCACAAAAACGTATACTTTATTGCAATACTTATATTTTATCTTTTCGTTAGTCCAATTTTATATAATTTATTACAAAATTTAACTACCTATCTTTACTGTGTAGCAGAGCCGGATCTGAGCACAGACATATGAAACATTTTAATGGACCTCCCAAAGTTATAGGCCCCAATTTATGAAATCTCAAAAACAAAATTTCAATGATATATGTAAATATATTGAAAATGTTGATATGTAATAGAAATGTTGGTGCCTTTTATATATTATTTTTCATTTCATATTAATTATATATTAATATATATATATATATATTAATTGTATACGATAAAAACTAAATAGTAATATTTTAGTTTTGTTTGGTGCCCCGAAAATCTCAGCTCCGGTTCCACTGTGTAAATATTTATAGTATAGCTAATCTAAATATACACCCCGCGCGTAGCACGAGATTTACCCGAGTGAAAAATAAAATTAAAAAACAACATATGGTCCATTGATGAATATCACATTTGTCCACAACACTACCTCTCTCGTCCATGGCGCATACATCTCCAATCTAACCAACTAAAAATTTAGGGAAAAACAAGCACCATTAATGTCTGATTCTCGAGCTTAGGTGTTGGTAGCTCAACATAACTTCATTAAGCATCATTCTTACTTAAAGCTCAAAATCTGTTGTTTTTTTTTTTTTGAAGATATTAAAGAAATAGGCATAACTAGGCCATCAAATCGGCCATTAATGGTCAATTAATGCTCTGAAAAGTTAACACTTTCCCGTCTTCCACATCATAAGCGGCTAGGGCTATTTTTGTCATTAACATCATGCTACAAAGACAACCATTATGATAGTTTCCATAAAAAACATGCATCATGGTATTTGTTGTAAAGATAAGGAAGATAATGGTATAAACAATAAAATTCCTTTTTTATTATTAGTGTTTTGTCAACAAACACATCAATTGATGATCATGTGCATTTATCCCTAAAAAACAATACTAAAAACATTCATATCATCATTTCTTCTTTCTATATACAAGTAAATTGGTAGATTTTGTAAAATTGTAACAAAGTGGTATTTTACATAGTGATATTTTACATAATATTTCTTTTCACAAATGGTACTTACATAATATTCTCTTTAACATAATTTTTTTTCAATGTGGTATATTTCACGATATTTCAACTACCAACCTATTAAAAATAGATAATAATGCATAACAAAAGACACTTATCCTTCACTTAATTATGTTTACTTTTATTTAATCAATCAATATAATTAAGCAATATTAAAGTTACTTATACGAAATTAGTGAAGTATATCATTAATTTTAGATTATGGTTATTATATTCGAGTTAGATTATAATCGGAACACTAAAGATTTATAAATGCCAATTAAGTTTTTGATTTATGAGATAAAGTTACTAAGAAAATTTTAGTTTATGAAGTATAAAAGAAGAGAAAATGAGTTCGTGATAAATTGTCATAGCATTTACGTTTAAGGTGAACTGAGTCAAAATCATATAGTACATTGAGCAATACATCTCAACTCTAGATATTATATTGGTTAAGAATTAAATATTAGTGTGGAAGACGAAGGAAAACTAATACTAAAAAGTGTAAGAAGGGAAAATGAACCAAATTAGAACACATATGAATTCATCATCCTTCGCATTGATTTAAATCAAAAGTGTAAAATTGAACTGTATGTATTTATCCTCATTTTTTCTTTTGAATATGTGTCACTTTCTAACACTACAAAAATGAGGTATTAGACTTTTGTGAGACTTTATTCACTTTATATTATAGATTAAAGTTTATTTTGTTCAAAAAATTAAGATTAAGATGAAAATAATAGCATAAGAAATGTCACAAAATTTAATTTAGAGACGTTATATTTTTTAATAGATATATCATCATTTTTATTTTTCAAAAATACTGTTTGAATTAGATTATAATTTTCATTACACAAGCGTAATTATTTTATACTTTATTTTTAGAAAAATTGACACTGTATTGTTTCTTTTCTACCAAACACATTACTACATTGATTAAATAAATACATTGGGTTAATCTACAAACAAATGTGATAATAAATTACTATTAAAAGAGAAAATACTATCTCAATTACGAGCAGATTTTGCAAGCATATTGATATATTGTGTTTTTGATGCATTTTAACTCTCATTTCAAACTCATTTTAGGTAGATTCACTTGCATTTAGTCATATATAGGGTGCATTGGCATATCATATTCATGTTTCGGGTGTTGAAAGTGAATCCATTCAGAGAGATCAATTGGATGCAAAAGAGCAAAAAAAAATGGACTTAATAGTGATCAAAACAACAAGCCTTAAAGATCAAGCAATTTGGAGATATTCCAATAAAATTTCATCATGGAATCTTAAAGAATCTAATAGCCATGAATTCAAGCTCCAACAATCCAAAAATTACCCTAAACTCCCCAAGAATTGCAAGATATGAGCCGGAAAAGTTGTGGTCCGCTAGATTCGAAGCTCCAAATTGTCCGCCCCAAAGATTAATCTTTTACACCATATTCCACTGCAAATTAGGAGAAGACCTCTTCATCAAAGTTGTAGCCATTTGAATCATCTTTCCAAATAGATATCGCACGCCATCATAGCTTCAAAGGTGAGAGAGTTATGGACCCTGCACTGAAGGTGTATCAAGCAGATTTCAGAACAGAAGCTCATACCGGTTTAGTGTACCGGTTTGCATAAACCGGTACGAGCAGAGAATTTTACCAAGGACGAAGAAATTCAATACTGGTTTGGCGTACCGGTCAAGCCAAACCGGTACAGAACCAAAAAGTCATCACTTTTTCAAGTCTTGACCCATTTTCAAGTGGGTTAACCCATGTGTTTTGGGTTAACCCAATACCCTTTTTAGAGGACTATATATATGTTTTAAACCTAATTTGTAAGGAATATTTGAACTTTTATCAAACTTTCAATCTTATCTCTGATTCATCTTTTGTTCTAGCCACTATTTTTCATTCGCCACTTTTTTCTCTCAAGTTTCTTATTGTTTGTTCTCCAAGATCAAAGAGATTTCGTTTGGAGATTTCTCTTTGATTTTGGAGGAAATTTTACATCTACATTTTTACATGTATTTTCTTTCTTCTTTATGTTCTTGCATTTTAGGACTTAGTGTTGCTTATTGGATCTAGGCTAGATTAGATTTGTATTGAGGTTAATTGATGATGATTTATGGTTGTTAATGTTTGATCTTCATTCATTAGGTGTTCTTAATGCTAAATTTTACTTGATCACTCAAGTTTAGATCATAGGATGAATTGTGCCCGAAAGGTGTTCGATGAAATATCGGAACCAACTTTTGAATGCTTAATGAGGCCTAACCAAGAGATTGTGTTAGTTAGTTTAGTAGTTTATCATAGATTAGATCTCAATGCTTCTTGATTGTGTAATTATCCAAGAGATTGTTTTAGTTGCATGATTAAGAAAAGGATTAGTGCCACGAGAGTGGATTAGTCTATTAATCTTAGACCAAGGATTAACATTGATTGATTGCTTCATTGTTGGTTGATTGTTAATCATATCTCTTGATAGTAAGATCCATGATCCAATGCTTTTATCTTGTTTTATTACTTATTTCTCATTTATTTGCATTTTGTTTCTTAGAACTAAAACTCATAAAAACTCATTGGCTCTAGATTAGTTTGGTTCTCATATCTTTAGTGTTGCAACTTTAGTCCCCGTGGATTCGATTTAAACCTTTTCTATTCTACAAACGATTAGTAAGGGGATTGGTAAAATCTCGCTTATCAATTTGGCGTCGTTGTCGGGGTATAAATGATTGCCATTAGAGTTAAGAATCAAATTGAGACTAGAGCCCCATTTTTCTTTCTTTTTGTTGCTAATTTCTTCAACTTATCCTTGTGATCTTGAACTTCTAGGTGTACAACTAGGTGTGAATGAAACATTCGAGGAAAAGGAGATAAGATGATCAACCGTCAAGCTAGCGATGCTAAACGCGCCCTTGGAGACTCCTCCAAGAACCGTTAAGCTAATGACGTAAAATAAGCTCACTTGGGAGGAAGTCTCATGTTATCCTTTTGTTGAAAAGAACCAGGTTGGAGTTGTTTCAAAGGTGGTAGAGATACAAGATAAGACATCTTCATAATGCTCAAGTGATTCAAATGATCACCCTAACATCTACTTTTATTGAGGTACCACCTCCACACCATTCTACATATTCATCATTTCATTTTCTTTCTTATTTTTGGTCCCCATTCCGGACTTGTTTTCACACGGGGATTGTGTGATTTAAGTTTGGGGGAGGGACCATATCTCACATTGTTTCAATTTTGATCTTATCACGCATTTTCATTGTAAATATTTAAGGTTTACAAAAATCCATAAAAATTGAAACTTCAAAAACAATGCATTTAGCTTAATTCCATTATCATCTTAGGTTGCATTTAGTTGCATCATGTGCAGGAAACATTGATGATAATGTCTTGAAAATCCTAATCTCTAGCCTTTTGAATTAGCATCCAAAGTGTGACTGATAGGATTGAACATTCTAGTAATCTTGAAAAGTCTTGAAGTCCTTGTGTTGAATCTTGAAATTTGAAAATCCATCGGTAAAGTCTCGAAGATTGCTAGTTATAGGTTATCTTCATAACTATTTGGACTTAATTTGGACAACTAATTAGCTTTCTCAATGGATATCTTGATGTGTTTCAACGCTTAACCATTTTGATAACGGTTTAGTCACCATAAAACCGAAACACTTGTGGCTAAACTGGCCATTCTCATTTTTAGGATGATTACCCTCTCTACCATATAAACCCAATTACCTAAACACTTGCGAGTTTCTTTTTTGTTAGTGATTGATCGGCAAAAACTCAAGAGTATAAAGGGCGACAATTGAACACTTCCATTTAGCTAGATTGAAGATATCATTTAGCTCTTAGGAAGGGTATTTAGGAATGAAATATTGGGAATTGGATAGATCTTAATGTCTCGAGAGTTTTAGCTAAAAGCTTGGTTCTAGTTCTTGTTCTACAAGATAAGGGTAGAAGTAGGTTAGTAGTGATGCTTCAAAAAAAATGTTGGGTGAATGAGGAAAAATGATGATTATTTTCCACTAGTTTGAAAATGAAAGAAGAAAATCCCTAAGTTCGAATAGAAAAAAGCTCTAAATTTCATGAAGGAAAAGGCTAGGAAATCACAAAAACTTAACAAGATTAGCCTAAGAAATAAAAGGATGCAAAAAGAGTTAAAACATGTTTAAATGGTGCAAGGGAAAGAATGAAGAATCTAGTGGGGGAAAAAGAAAAGCCTAGAATGAAAAGAAAAAAAAAGAGTTGTTTGAGAAGTTTAAATCTAAAAAGGGATGGTTATAACTCTTGGATGTTGGTAGAATAGGACTTGAGAAATGATGAATGATTAGAAATGGAAGTTAAGAGATTGTACACCTCATTTCCCTTTGTCTCGTTTTGATTTTGCTGATTCAGTCACTCCCTTTTGAGTGATAGTCAACGATTGAGTGTAAACCTTCCTTTAATGCATTGGAATCCCCTTTCGACCTCACCAATTGAAACCTTTAAGTAATCTTTTGAGCATGCTTTACTATTAAAAAATAATTTGAATGTAAGAAGATAACTTGGACTAGATAGGTGGATTGCTTGCTTTTAGTAATAGAATGGATAGTGAAAGTGCTTGGATGATTTGATGAGTAGAGATATTGGTTTGGCATTGATGATGTATCATATTTTGGATGTTAATCCACTAGGTTTTTTCTTAATCTTTTGGCTTTGAGGTTTCCACTTTCAAACCTCTCTCTCTCTCTCACTTTCCTTTGCAGTTTGCTTGCGGACCAGCAAATGATAAGTTTGGGGGAGTTATTATATTGTGTTTTTGATGCATTTTAACTCTCATTTCATACTCATTTGAGGTAGATTCACTTGAATTTAGGCATATATAGGGTAAATTTGCATATCATATTCATGTTTTAGGTGTTGAAAGTGAATCCATTCAAAAGAGAGATCAATTGGATACAAAAGAGCCAAAAATGGACTTAATAGGGATCAAAACAACAAGCCTTAAAGATCAAGCAATTTGGAAATATTACAATAAAAATTTCATCATGGCATATTGAAGAATCTTGAATTAATGCATTAAATCTTTCCAATAAGCTAAAAATCACCCTAAACGCCCCAAGGAATTGCAAGATATGAGCTGGCAAAGTTGTGGTCCGCTAGATTCGAAACTCCAAATTGTCCGCCCAAAATATTCATCTTTTACACCATCTTCCACTGCGAATTAGGAGAAGACCTATTCATGAAATTTGTAGCCACTTGAATCATATTTCCAAAGAGCTATCGCAAGCCATCATAGCTTAATAGATGAGAGAGTTATGGACCCCGCACTGAAGGTATATCAAGCAGATTTCAGAACAGAAGCTCACACCGGTTTAGTGTACCTGTTTGCACAAACCGGTATGAGAAGACACTTTTGACCAGGGACGAAGAAATTCAATACCGGTTTGGCATACCAGTCAAGCCAAACCGGTACATAACCAAAAAGTCAACATTTTTAACATTTTTTCAAGTCTTGGCCCATTTTCAAGTGGGTTAACCCATGTGTTTTGGGTTAACCCAATACCCTTTTTAGATAACTATATATATATATGTTTTAAACCTAATTTGTAAGGAATCTTTGAACTTTTATCAAACTTTCAATCTTATCTTTGATTCATCTTTTGTTCTAGCCACTTTTTTTTCATTCACCACTTTTTTTCTCTCAAGTTTCTTATTGTTTGTTCTCCAAGATCAAAGGAGATCTCTTTGATCTTGGAAGAACTTTTACATCTACATTGATATATGTATTTTCCTTCTTCTTTATGTTCTTGCATTTTAGGACTTGGTGTTGGTTATTGGATCTAGGCTAGATAAGATTTGTATTGAGGTTAATTGATGATGATTTATGGTTGTTAATGTTTGATCTTCATTCATTAGGTGTTCTTAATGCTAAATTTTACTTGATCACTCAAGTTTAGATCATAGGATGAATTGTGCCCAAAAGGTGTTCGATGAAATGCCCGAACCAACTTTTGAATGCTAAATGAGGCATAACCAAGAGATTGTGTTAGTTAGTTTAGTGGTTTATCATAGATTAGATCTCAATGCTTCTTGATTGTGTAATTATCCAAGAGATTGTTTTAGTTGCATGATTAGGAAAAGGATTAGTGCCACGAGAGTGGATTAGTCTATTAATCTTAGGTCAAGGATTAACATTGATTGATTGCTTCATTTTTGGTTGATTGTTAATCATATCTCTTGATAGTAAGATTCATGATCTAATGCTTTTATCTTGTTTTCTTCTTTATTTCTCATTTATTTGCATTTGTTTCTTAGATTTAAAACTTATAAATACTCATTGGCTCTAGATTAGTTTGGTTCTCATATCTTTAGTGTTGCAACTTTAGTCCCCGTGGATTCGATTTAAACCCATTTTATTCTACAAACGATTAGTAAGGGGATTGGTAAAATCTCGCTTATCACACATCCTCCTTCATGTTCATCTCTCTACTTTTATATAGACGTCGGAAGTCGGGATGTATGGTAGCAAAGTTTCTAACTCTTTCAACTATGAATTGAAGCATGCCAATTTAACATGATTGGATACCATTAAAGCAACATCCATTGAATATGTGATAAATAGTGAACAAGGTTCTTCCTCTTTAAACTTGACATTCTAATATATAAAAGAAAGATTTGGAGGTCTCTTATGCTAGGCACCTCACCTTCTTAAAACTCATTCTAAATATGCCACGTCAGCTTACAAAGGAAAAAAAGGTAAAACTAAAGTAAAAATAAATAAAATTAAGCGTCATAAAAAGAAAAAGAAAAATCGAACTAGAAGAAGAAAAGGAACTCTTCCTCTTCTCCTATAGATGTCAGAAAACAGATTTTTTAAACTAGCCACATCAAGAAGAAAGAAAAACCTGAAACCATAGCATTAAGATCAAAAACCTTTCTTAAGGAGATCGTTCAATCGTTCATCTTCCCAACTTTTCGTATTCTATAAGAAGAACGTCAAACGATATGCTCAAGCCACACAAAACTTTGTAAATTGCTGCCATGTGAGCTTAATCTTCTTACATTATATATTAACAAGTTTAAAAATATGACATTTTCACCTCTTAAGCTACAATGAGACGAAAGATGGAATTTCGATTGACAAAGAGACAACATAATCTTCCATCAGCGGTGTCTCCTCCTCTTTGGTAGTGAAGTGCAACGTCGAAACTCATGATCTCGAGGGTTCGGTGAAGGAGAAGTCAAGGTCGAGAATATCATTCATCTGATGATATATAGTAACAAGAATCTGGACTAGGATAATTAGAAAAGTGGTCGATTATACAATCGTACGGTCATTGATTCCAAGGTATTGTAATGTAAATTTCAACCAGATTTGAGTATGGGCATGGTCATTAAGCTAATCACTAAGTTTAATTTTTTGTTGTTTAGGGTTTCTTTGAGCCATTCAAAATTTTACCTCTCATGATTGAGTTTGGAATTAGTACAGTATGGTATATAGAAGAAGAAGTTAAGGAAGGTATCACAGTTCGTGAAAATGTGTTCAATATAACAAATGAAAAGTATATATGATCCATTTATACACATCACACTTTTTGTTGGAGAAGGTGTTATGAAAATGGAGGAGATTCTTCTTCTATATGCATAGAGCTAGCTGGACATTTACAGTGTGATTTGAAGTATGATGCTAAGGTATTTTTCTTACTACAACCTAGAAAGTAGAAACCATAAACAATTGAAACTATTGACTTGATACTTTTTCTCATAGGTTTACCTCATATCTTCTGTTTCCATATCAAGTGATTGTTCTTCTATATTTTACTTTGTTAAGAAAAGATGGGTGGTTATCATTTTCTTCTTTTATTGGTAGTTTCTCGACTCCGACACCTTGGATATCGATTACCTTGGAAAGATCCTTGAGTTTTGTATTAGCTTACCAAAGGCCCAAAACTATTTGCTCCGGCCAATGACCATATGAGAATGAAAGCACCCACCATAATATACTCAAGGAACTTCATCTCTCTCTCTCTCTACTTCTTTTCATCAGCTTTTCGCCAAGAGATATCATAAGCGTTGATCATCCTTTATTTTGTATGAAAAACTTGATGTATTTTGTATTGGTAAGTATCTTAAAAAATAATTTTTTTGTGGTTATTTGATTTTGGGTTTCCAATGGTAATAATAAGATAGATTCCTTTACCAAGCCGCAAAAAGGGATCTGGAGAGACCTCAAACTTATAATTTTTCAAGTGTGATGCCTCATTCTTTCATTTTATATCCCTAATGTGAGAATAATTATAAGTAGAATATTAGATGCTTTTGAGCATCAACGAATCTTATATGTGAGTATGATTGCTAGGTGGAATTTGTGTGTTATATATGTTGATGATGAGAGACAGATAGAGGTCTCATCCAGAAAGATACTTCATAGGCAAAACTAAAGATTCATCATTATCTATCTGTAGGCATAGCTTCCAGAGGTTGGATAAGATAAAAGATTTAACATGGCAAAGTAGGCAACTAGAACATCTTTTACGGAAAATATGAGAGTATTCGAATAGGTATGCTCGTCCTTGCATTATTTTGGTATATTTTCGTAAAAAAAGAATTTTGTTGCGAAAATTATTTTTTAGAAGTCCATTGCATATGTCATCTTACTAAGATTGCAAGTTTCATAAGTTTTTTGTCATTTTTTTGTGGGAATGTGACACTCCTTTATATATTCTTACTTCTTATCTTGAGATGGATAAGATGTTGTCTAAAGATAGGAAACGAATATGTAAAACAAAAAAAGAAATAATATTTCCCATGTGAGGTCAAGAATATATAAGAAATGTCAAGGAATATGACAGTAGTGTTAATATGTTATGATCCACTTTCACCAGTGTTTTTATGATGATCGTTTAGGTCTCTCTTTTATTATACTACGATGCAGTCATTCTGAAATAAATGTAAAGATCTTAACTAACCACCAAGTTAGTGTTCTATTTTTGCAACATCAATAGTATTCCCGTTTGATCGATCTTTAGTTTCGTTTGCAAATCATGTATATATATATAGTAAAAGGAGAATATAAGTGTCATTGTGTATACGTAATATATATTTATTTAAGAACGTGACACTGCGAGAACGCTAAAGATGGCAATGAAGCTTTAAGGAGAAAACGGATCAACCCTAATTGGTATACATTCACTCCCTATAAATTGGCAACTTATAAAGTATTCATGTCTATTATTTATTTAAAAATGTATTGCTTCATGAAAATTTACTCAAAATCTTCAAAGAGACTGAAAAATTTATACACAAAATTTATTGATGAAAGCCCCTCAAATATCTTTTCCCTAAACAGTTGTAGTCTTGTACACATTTCTTAGCAAACAAAACCATAACTAATAGATGTACTTTTATTATCTCAATTAATTCATAAGAAAACAAAAAAATTAACAAAACTAACACCAAAAAACATCAAAGTACCTTTAAAAAAACGATGTAAACAAAATAACACATAAATTATAATTATAACAATAAAAATATTTGTAATTAATATAGTTTACTTAAAAACAAACAAGTATATAACATAAACATGCACGTAGCCACGTCATGTACTATATAACAGTAAGTTTTGAAAGTCTCAGAAGCTGTCCACCTCATATTTTCAAGACTTTCCCACCTATTGCCACATCATCATCTACATCTTCCTTCTGCTATGTCAACCACTCTTAGTTTCTCTCCAAGTCTCCAGTACGATTCGTCTATTCCGATTTCTTTCTCCATAACAAATTTTACTATTGATGTTATCGTGAACCTTACATCTTCCCTCTTACAATTATACTAACCTATTCTTTTCTTCCATTCAATCAAAGAAATCAAAAGTATAAATATTATTTTTAGATCCAAATTTATGGATCTAAAAATGGACAAATGTAATTTCTAGTGAGAAAGAGAAAGAGATTGCTAACGAATTGCTTTCCAATTCCTCTATGAGATACCTTCCCTTTCTCAAACCTTCCAAGAAAGTTTTGAAACACCACGGTAGCGACATCCTCCACAAGTCCCTGCGCAAGAATCACTTTCTCTTCTCTTTCCCTAGCCATCTCACTCCCATCTCCGGTAACCATGAGTATTCCTTTCTCCAATCAACTGAAATAGAAACCCTAAGAATGAAGGAAGACATCAATGTCGTAAATGGTTTCAATTTCTCTTAGATCTCTATGTATGTCAAGATTATCGTAGTACTCTGCTTCTATGACAGGTATAGTTCTTCGATTCTTTCATCTTTCATCATCTTTGTCTTTAATTAAGCATTGCATTGAATTGGTTTTGCTTTAGCTCTTGCCAAAACCATAGAATATAAGTGTGGTTTCAGACAAGAAAGTATAGTATGTATTTATCAGTTCCCACATTGTTTCCTGACTGAAATCAGGTTTAATAACAAAAACGTGAATGAGTTTTGTTTGTAGTGTTTTTTAACGATAAAGAGGATGCTATTGAGAAGTTGAAATTTTATTACCTTATGAAATACTTAAATTTTTTAGGTTGAGGATGCACAAGGTAATGCTCGTGTATAGTTCTAGCAGATGTTATACCTGGACCATTCGTCTAGACTATTATGTCTTTATCTACATAAAGCAATGATGTCTGCCTTCTGGTATGGTCCTCCTTTCATAATTTACTGGGAATGACATTTGAAATTTTCTATACAATTCTTATATTTATTTTAGCAGCATATAATCATTCAGTTGCATTGTCAAGTTCCTGATCCTAATTGTCAACTGAAAGACCATGTTATTTTCATGCTTTAGGTATTACGTTGGTTCACGCATATTCCCAGATGTTTTACTCAATGATACTTTTGGACCTGATGGAGATCCTTTGGCTTTAAGCCTTACTTGGTTGTGGATATGTCATGGTGAGTGAGGAACTAATGGCGAATATATATCTTTCATGTGAAAATATCACAATATTGAGACCAATCTGACTTAATTGGGGAAGAAAATTAATGATTGTGGGGTGAAAATATGAAATCACGAAGAGAATGTGTGGGGTAAAAGGTTAATGTGAAACTTTGGAGAAAAACACTAATTGTGCAGATAATCAATTCGTTTTTTTATTATGTAGTTTCCTGCCATGTGCTCTGGTCCTTGCAACACCAACTGCCATACTCATTGGCACATATCTTGGTATGTTATCCAATGTAGTGTTTAGCTTACACCTTAAAGTTAATCTAATTATTATGAAGATTCGAAGATGACATTGAAGCTACTGATTGTTTTTGTACTACAATTCTCCTCCTTTTAATTACCATCGTGGTTGCTTTTAGGTTCTCAGTTTCTTGGTCAAAGATAATTCCCCTAAGGTGAAATCAAATTCTTATGGTCAATGATTTGCGACTATATCAGGTGCAGTAAGAGCATTTCCATTGGTAGTTTCTCATAGGGTATCTCATGAATAAAAAAAGAAAAAATAATCAAAAGAGGAGAGAGAAATGGAGAATGTGTTCTCAAATGAGAGCTTATGAGAACTCATTGAGAAACTCTTGTGAATGTTGTCATTTTCTTATTGGCTAAGGTTTTTTTTGTTAACATTATATTAATAAAACAAATAAAATCATAAAATAAATATTAATATTATATATTATATTATTGAGATATTCAGTATGAGTATCTCATGGATGAGAATGCTCTAAGTTGTTTAAAAAATTATTAGGTGGTGTAAATCACTTTGTCAATGTTTATTATCTAGAAAAAAACATATGGGAAAAAACGTGCAAGTGAAATTGTGATTAAAAATGACTTATCATTGCCCTCGCAATCATTTTTTATTCTTTCAAATTGTCAATTCATAACATACCTCCTTTAAAGTCGCATTGTTGATTGAGTTTTGCATGTCAACGAGTTTAGTTAGGCACAATTCATTATTTTTTATATACAAAATGAGGGATAATAGAGATACAAAAAATTTGAGGTGTAGTTGTAAAAAAGGAGAATAAAAAATGCAAACAATAAAAGAACAACAAAAGAACAAGTGCTCATTAAAAAGAAAGAAAAATATAAGGGAAAATTTGCTAAATACGAGACAAAAAATCAAAATCCACGTCCAAAAACTTCAAGAAAAATAAGAAAATTGTTAAATTGAGGATGAAAATGTAAAGAGAGGAGAAAAAAAAGAGTAATGAGATAAAGCAAAAACGTATATTAAAAAAACTAAAAGATTAAAGCGTAAGAATCAATTTAAAGAAAAAACCAATAATATACTTAATTAAGATAAAATATGCATGTAAAGTGAAATTATTATCTGGGATTCAAGATCTAATTCGAGATATAGATATGGATAGTAAAATCTAGAATTTATGTGAATCCAAATCTGAATACTAAATTTTTTAGATTCGTATATTTTGATCTGGATATTAATATATAGGAAATATTACTGTCAGTGCCATATTATTGGCTAAATTTAGAAGGAATACTATATTAGACCATCTTTACACTTTATGCCATATTGCATTTTATAGAGTTTACTCTCTGGCCCCTCTGATGTAACTAACACAAGTTTTTAAAAATAAATAAAAAATTTTGGTTATCAATACCTATATTATATTTATTAAAATATTATTGAACAAAAATCTGTCCTTTTCTTCTCAAAGAGATCAAGTACCATGGAGAACCAATTTCTTCTTCTTCTTGTTCACTACCATTGTTGCTTCTTCATAAACGTTGTTGTTTTCTTGCTTCCCTCCATTAAAATGCAAAAGCTTTTCTCTCTCTAAAACTTGCAGATTCAATCTCACAACGACGCTGTTTTAGGTTTTATCTTTCTCTCTCTTTCTCTACGTCTTCAACTTAATCGTTTCTTGTTTCTTTTTGGTTGTGAATTCAAAGACAGAAATTTGTAAATTTTCCATATTTAACTCTCTAAAGTTTTCATATTTACATCACATTCCAGAAGAAAATGTTAGAAATTTGTTGAATATTGCATGTCACTAAATAAAAGAATCGATTTTTTATGATTAGGTTATCTCAAATTTTCGAAATTTTATCTCAAAAGTCTAGTTTAGAGGAATCAAAGAAAAAAAGTTTCACTTTTTTAGGTTTCTGACTGCTTTTGCTTATTCTATTTGATGTTGTAATTATAATGTACAATATTGTTGTTGCTTTAGTGCTTACAAGAACCATGATTTAAGGATGAAAATTTATTATAAAATGTGTCTTTTTTTTACCTTTATTGTGTCTTTCAGAATCTTTAGAAGAAATTAAAGATCAACAATCCATTCATTGTGGAATATAAAGATTCTTGGGTTGAAAAGGTTTATCATCTATACATATCTTTTCATTTTCTTGAATTCGATATCCGAAAATTTAAACCAACTCTGTGGTGTCTATGGATGTGTGTCTTTAGGGATGCTATGTGTGTATTATCATAGGTTGTTGCAAAGGAGGAGACATGTAAGAAAGCTTTAATCCTTGACTGGTGAAAAAGCTCGTCGATTCAATTACTGAATTTTTCTACTTGTTGTTATAGATGCACACCGAATGGAAGATTCTCGGAATGCTTCTTACAATGGTGTATTTTAAGCTTTGGAAAGGATATTATTAGTGAAGGACAAATTTTGTAAACGAAAGTTGAATATGTTTGTCCACCTCCACATATTTTGTTCCACCAATTACTATGTCCTCTGCATATATTTCTATCAACCACGTATTATTTCCATCGCTATGTTTTTCCATAATAATCATTATTGCACGTACAAACATTTTTACAACATGCTAAAAAAAAATTAAGTCCATATAGACAAAACATTTATTTTAGTCCATACAAACATAACAATATTGTGTCTACCATAAACAGGTCAGGTTAACGCGCGTGAACACATTTTTACATCACGGACAAACTATATTTTAGTCCATACAAACAAAACAAAATAATGTCCACCATGGACATCATACCCCAGGTTGCCTTCTCTTCTTACTAGTGTCCTCCTCTATCAAATTAAAGGTTGGTCCACCTTCCAACATATCATGTGCATACATATACATTTTATGTCCACTTGCTCCAACAATATGTCCATGACTGGACGATTTTTTTCCCACTAGAGTTCCATGTGGAAGTGGACAAACATATCTATCTAATCGTTTGTGGTACATCACACGTCTGAGGTTCCATTTTTCCATGTACATATCTTGCTTTCAACAGCTCTCCAAGTATGCTAGCAGTTGCTTTCTTTCTGTATTTAGACCTTTATGGACATATATTGATTTACTTCATCTCTCTCACACTCATTGGGCGCTCCATTCACATGTGGTGGATATAAAATGGCTAACTCATTACCGACTCCATCCACCCTACAGTGTTCCTGTATGGACATATATAGATTTAGTCCATCCCTCGCCAACATTGTTTTCTTGAACCTCTCCATACTACTATTGCTATCCACAATAACTGGCGACATCCTTGCTTGGGTGAAAACCACATCGTTGCTTTGATTCCAGTATCTCAAACAAAACTCCGTCCATGTAACTTTTCACCATATGCTTTAAATATCTTTGCTTTGAAACTCGAGTAATCCTCGTCTTCTCCAAGTTTGAGACATTTCATAAAATTATTTTTCGCCACTTGAAAATGCCATGTCCCTGAATCAAAATACTCTCACTTCCCAACGATTATTAGAACATTATTGTCCATATTCTCCGGCATTGATTACCTACGCACGTCATCGCATAAATTCCCATTCTATTTTTTACAAAGCTTGTCCATTATTAATACATATTTATTACAAAATAAGCTCTGTTGATGTATACCAAAATACTCCATATCTCCACTCATAATTTCGAGTCATATGCGATCATGAACGTTTTTTTCTTTAACCCTACCAACATCTGAACAAAAAAAATTGCAGATTTACGCAGTATTCATGGTCCATAGTTCAATAATATCTTGTCCATTACACTATATAATATCTCGTTACTTGCATGGCAATCTATCTCAGTTTTAATTTAAAGAAGAAAAAAATTCGATATTAATGCTTCAATCTCGTTCCAGCTAAATTTTACCAATAGTTATGGTAATAGTACTTATTTTTATTTCCCTTAATCCATCTAATCGCTCATTAATGCTCCAATTTGCCACAGATTCTCCCTCCCACCCAAATGCTTCCAATCTGGAGAAGTTATTTTAGTCTTTAATACATACCACAACTGTTGTACTTCATGGTATCCCATATAAATAATGGCCATTATGTCATTTCATATAATAATTGTGTCCAATATGACAGTAATGGTAATAATCCTTAATATATATATATA
>OVBE01005847.1:0-20941 GCA_900406425.1 Iberis pinnata
ATAAAAATATATACATGGATGCAATAAAACGGTGGCTAGCCACATAACATAGGGAAAGGTGGTACAGAAGTAGGTTTTAATTTATACTTCTGTTAATAATTCATTGAAAATATTGTTTTACTTAAGAAACTAACGATTGGTACTGCTGAAAATATTTACAAATTCATAATATAATGAACATTGATAGAAAAATACGAGATATAGAGAGCGATTAAAAATTTGCAGAGTCAAGAAAACTGAATTTATTAATATCCTCTTCTTCGTCTCCCAAACATTCAGAACGTTATACTCTCGAGGAATTTTACAAAGGTGAAAGGAGGAAGATGCCAATTCCCCGTGTTGTTCCGATGGTTTTGGGTTAGTTTTCCATAGCTCGATAAGCAATATTTTCAAAAACAGTTTCGTCGTTTGTCATGGATAATTTTTGGAGGCTAGAGATGAATGAAACCTTGTGAAATCTGTTGCCATGAATGTAGAACAGGAACAATGGAATCACATGTGGCTGTTGAATTAGTGCACTATTTATATATGGTAATCACCTTCTTAAGTTGTGTTGTCCATAGCTCGATTAGCGATATTTTCAAAAACAGTTTCGTCGTTAGTTCATAGTTCTTTAAATTTTGCCAACTTTTCTGGGAAGAGAATGGAATTTGAGTGCTCATAGCGATGTTAGATCTTCCTCCTTTCCCCATTATAAAAAAAACAAAGCATATACACCAAAACCCTAACCTGGAAAATCGCCGTCTTCTTCAGAAAACATCCATTCTTCAGCCGTTCTTCGTTGCTTATTTTCCAGATTTGCGACCGCCATACTATAAAATTAATACGAAGAAACTTTAAAAATGAACAGAAATTAATAATAACAATACATAAACAAATTAGAACCGAATAATACATAAACATGAACGAATTTAACAAATAGTATGTTTTATGATTGAGTGGATCTAACATAATGAGTCAAAATAGTCATAAATTAATTAATTCATGCCTCATCATACAACAACAGTTTGGAATAAAGACCTCTAACGATCAATTGACAGGATCATATTCTCTGTTAGTTGCTGCATAACCACACAAACTAATTTCATATATGAAATTCTGACCAAAATTATATTAGAAACAACTCAAATCTAATAAAACCAAAACAACGAAGAAGAAAAAAAAGATTCGAAAAAAACATACGAAAAAAAACCTAATTATAGACTTCTATGAGCACAGGTGAATGAGTTTGAGGTCGCAGGAGGGGTCTGTTTATAGAATTCAGAAAAAAGATTTCCGAAAGAATATAAGATTTTCTTTGTTAAGATTTTAAAACAATATACATTCGAAATTATCAACAATATAAAAATAAAAATATCGACAAAAACTATATGAAATATTTCATTAAACCTATAATAGTCATTTTGAGTTTGAGAATTAATGTGGGCATGACACGTAGGCAAACTTGCTTGTCATTTAATTATATAGATCTGTAGGACCGGTTTCCATATTGGTTAAATTACTTAGGACTGGCTTTTTTGGTCAAATATAAAGTAAACAACCCAATAATGGGTACAATCAAACCCACTTGGGGTAATACATATTGAGATGAAGATCTCATAATAATCCATCAAAACCAAGGTTGAAACATTACTTGTTCATAAGCCAATATGTTGAGATTATGAAGTTATGAATAAAAGATCAAAACTAGAAGAAGATAACATTGAGATAAAGAGAAGTAGATTATTCAGCCAAGAATGATTATGCACCAAGACTGCTTGTACGGATGGATGCTGAATGATGTCAATAAAAAGTGTTGTACATGGAGGGTCTTGTACAATTAGTTATTTATCATCCAAGAAGTTAATTAAAACTTCTAGAAGTAAATATAATTGTTGGGATTTAAAGGAATAAAGAGAAAATCATTGGTCAACCTATGAAAGTGTGAAGCTTCTTGTGTAAGCTCATTTCTCTAACCCATTGGAAAATCTTGTGGATAAAAGCATTTTCTCTCTCTCTCTCTCTTTTATTTCAAATAAGTTGTCTAGATTCAATGTATCTATGCTTTATTCATTTGCCTATAAAGATAAGATGTAATCCTCTTGTAAATCTTAAGGAGAGTTAATCTCTCTTTTGCAATATACTAAATTCTTTCTCTCTATACTCTCCTATACTCTCTGTTCAAAACTCAAATTCTGGTTACTAGTCTATACACTCTCATTCTGGTCACTTCAATTCTCAAGATACTCTCTATTCTCCTCTTTGTTCTTCAATTGTTCTATGAGCTAAACACTCAAATTCTAACATTGGATCAGAGCACAAGCTCCTAAACCTTTCAAGCTTCCGCATTTCATGCTTTATTTGGTTCAGTTTCATATTTCAAAACGTTTTAAAGTTGTTCAATGTGTTCTTGAGCTTCTTATTTTAGTTAAATCTGTTTTTTCAGAAGTTGCAAGCCTTTGAATCTATTTTCTAAGAGTTTAATCGGTCAAAAACGTTTTGTAAAGCTTATTGTCTCTAGTCATTCTGTTTTTGAAGCATTTGCTTCAGTTTTTGAAGGCTGAGAAAAGGATTTAAAGCTTTACTCTTTGTTTAAAGACTTCTAGAGCTTAATCTCTTTTAAAATCTGATATGAAGCAAAAAGCTTATGTTTCTAAAGGTTTTAAACAGGTTTTTGAGGCGGAAGAAAGGAGAACCAAGTCACTTTAAAGGTTTTTTACAACTGGGACTTTTCCCTTATGGGTGGAAGTGAAAAGGCTTGATGAATCCATCTTTCATTCATCTCTAATGATGAGATCCATGAAAACTTCTCTTTTAAGTCTATGTTTCATGTTGAAAAAAAAAGGAAAAGAGAACCATAGAGACTTTGCTCTTAATGGGTATAAACTCATGATGAATCAAAATCCCTAAGGGACAAAACCCACTCTTTAAAATCAGGAGAGAACCATGGTTTCTTTGCTTTCATAGGCTTAAGAATCATGTTGAATATGTCTTGTTTAAAGAAATCCATGGTTACTTTTTTTATGTAAAACATAAGGATCATGTTGATTTCAAAAGGTTAAAAGGAAGAGAAACATGTATTCTTCACTTTCATAATCCTTTCTAAGAAAAGAGAACCATACTCTTGGTGTTCGTATGATAAATAATATGTTGAATATAAGTTCCTTATTAAAAAGAGAACCTTGATAACTTTATCATGATGTATCCAAAAGTCTCTAGGATAGAGAATCTTGTATCTTTTGTTTAAAGAAGCAAAAGACCATGTTGAATCCAAAATCCTTGTTTAAAAGAGAACCATGTTAGTGTCATGTTGAATCTTAAAGAAGGATGAATCCAAAATGTAAAGAGAACCATTGGAAAGATGACGAATGCAAATTAGTTTTGGGAACATTCTTAAGTTTCAAAGTATAGGCAATGACCAAGAACATTCAAGCATGCTTAAAAATTGTGAGCTTTAAGGACAAGTGAATCAAGATACTCAAAAGTAACTTGTTAAATAAAAAATCCTTGTTTTGTTTTTGAATTTTTTCCTTCGAAATATTAGAGGATTAGCCTCTGGTTTTCAATCTTTTAATAAGGAAAAGTCGAGACATGTAAATTGTCAAGTTTCTCTTCGGCTTTGGATGTCTTGGTCAATTTAAATACCAAGTAACTCATCCAATTTGTAAGACAAATGGAGCTAGGACCAAGTTGCTCTTCAGTTTTAGTCTCAATCATATCAAGAATCTAAGCCAAGTTACTCTTCGGCTAAAGATGTACCAAGATAAGATTAGGCCAAGTTTCTCTTCGGACCTCACTTGTCTTGGTAAATCAGTTTAAGCCATTGCAATGCCTAGGCCAAGTTGAATAAAAAATAAGTGCCAAAGACATGATTCAGTCAAGTTGTTCTTCGATCTTACATGTGTTGGCCATTTATTTTTCAAAGAAGTGTGATAAGCATGTGATAAACCATTACTTTGAACAGGATGGATTTTTATTCTTTGACAATAAGCTTTGTATCCCTGACTGTACTGATAGAGAGTTGTTGAGCAGGGAAGCACATGGAGGCGGCTTAATGGGTCATATTGGCATATATAAGACTTCAAAAATGTTGCAAGAACACTCCTTTTGGCCGAAATGAAGAAGGATGTGGAGAGGATTGTTTCTAGATGCATCAATTGCAAACAAGCTAAGTCTAAGGTTCAACCTTATGGTTTATACTCTTCTTTACCAATTGCATCTCATCCTTGGCATAATTTATCCATGGTTTTGTTTTAGGGCTTCCTAGAACTAAAATTGGTAGAGATTCTATATTTGTTGTTGTGGGTAGGTTAAGTAAAATTGTCTACTTTATACCATGTCATAAAACTGATAATGCATCTCATATAGCTAATCCATTCTTTAGAGAGATATTTAGATTGCATAGTTTGCCTAAGTTCATAGTTTCAGATAGAGATACTAAGTTCCTTCACCATTTTGGAGAACCTTGTGGGGTAATCTAGGTACTAAGCTCTTGTTTTCTACAACTTGTCATCCCCAAACTGATGGTCCAACTGAAGTGGTTAATAGAACCTTATCTACAATGCTTAGGGCTGTCATTAAAAAGAACATTAGTACTTGAAAAAAATGTTTACCACACATTGAGTTTGCATTTAATCATGCTAAGCATTCTGCCACTAAATATTCTCCTTTTATATTGGTGTATGGTTGTGTTTCTTTAACTCCTATGGATCTAAGTCCCTTGCCATTAAGTGAAAATGTTAGTACATATGGAAAACGCAAGGCTGAACTTGTCCAAAATCTACACCAAAGAGCAAAGGAGAACATAGAAGCCAAAACCAAGAAGTATGAACAGTAAACTAACAAGGGTCGAAAGCAAATGATCTTTGAGGAGGGAGACCACATTTGGATCCATTTGAGAAAGGACTTGTTCCCAAATGAGAGAAATTCCAAGCTGATGCCGAGAATTGATCGACCGTTCAAGATAATTAAGAAGATCAATGACAAATCCTACCAATTGGATCTTCAAGGTAAGTACAATGTGACTTCTAGTTTCAATGTTTCTGATTTGGTTCCGTTTGTTGCAGATGAACCAAATTTGAGAAAAAATCCTTTTCAACTGGGTGGGAATGATGTGATCATGGCCACCAATGATCCAAAATTTTAACTTGAAGAAGAACTTGAACTTAAAGGAGAAGGTGTTCAAGAAGAGTTAAAAGGACCAATGATTAGAGCTAGAGCAAAGAGGCTTGCTAGAGAAATTATACAAGCTATGAAGAGATTGGAGAATATGTCATTGCATGAAGAACATAGAAGAAACAGTAACAACACTTTAATCCACTGCATACAAGTAGATAAGACCCAACTTAGTGGTATTTCAACTTGTATTCTTTTTCTCAAGTCTGGTTTTATCCCAATGGATTTTCCATGCTTCGTTTTTAATGAGGCAAGCTTGAAATACACTTTACCTAAGTTTGGATCTAATCACTTGATCAAGGATGAGAATGGCTAAGTAAAAAAGCCAAAACAGAGCAGGAAGCCCAAAAAGATGTTACCAAATACACAAGAGAAAATCCAGCCACCCTTTGTTTCATTTTCTTTCTATTTTTGACACTTTTCGTTTTGTTAGAACTCAGTTTTTTATCATTGAGAAGATAATTTCTCTCAAAACAACTCAAATAATCTTGTGATGTGTCATATCCACTAGAAAACCTCCTAGTGTGTAATATCTAGGAGTTCTATCATTCTATTCGAATCCATATCATCATCATTCACTCATTCACTCTTCAATCCATCACTTCTCACGTTCCATCATCATTTCATCAGTTCCAGCATCATTACATCTCATATTCATCACCAAATCTACTGGAAAATCCATCTATCCATTTGTTTTGAGTTTCATCACTTAAACTAGTGTTTAATGTGTTTTTTTGTATTAGGAACGATTACATCAGCTACAGTGAAAACTCTTGGCAGAAACAGAGATGTAGACTATTTATTCAAGTGTTGCAATCTTCAGACATTCATGTCATACCACCCTAAAGCTTACAAAAAAACTTGTCACTTCTTAGCTACCCTTTATGTGCACATTTATGATGGTGATGAAACGGGAGACTTGGGATACATCACTTTCTTAGATAGAGGAGTAGAGTACACAATCACCACCAAGGACTCGAACAATCTGTATGGTTTTCCATGTGGCAAAGAACCTAACCAAGATTTTGAAAAGATGGAGATTTATGCATTATGGAGAACCATAGGATCAATAATTACTCTTTAAGCAGATCTAAGATCAGCCACATTCGGAGCCCAGTAGTGAGGTATCTCCATAAGTCTCTTGCTAACACTATTTTTGCAAGGGTTATCAGTCCAAATAAGAGATGCTATTAGGAAACTAGGATGATTTTCAGTGTTTTACTACTTCAATTTCCTAATGCACTATCATTTTCATTGCATCACATATGGTTATCAGTCCAAATAAGCGATTCTATTAGCCACTATAGATATCATCAAATTATATTAGTTCAAGCCAAGTAATTTAAAATTTTAAACTGATAATCCTAAACTAACAGAACAAACATAAGAACTAAAATGTATCAACTAGACATAACAAGATAGGAAGCAGGCTAAACAAGTGATACAGATGAGAAAATGAAAAAAGTGAAACTTGAAATCAATCAGAGAAAGAAGTTCCTAAGGATGGGGGTAATTAATCAGTGATCCTCCTAAACCTACCTAGATGCTTAACATACCTAAATCATGAGCTAATCCTTAGACAATATATTCACAGACATACATATTCATCTCAAGCTAAGTAATATCCAGATTTAACTCTCGTTAACAGAACAATATCTAGCAGACATGAAGAACAATCTGGTAAAGCCAATGAATACCCTAAACAACCAATCTGTTGGGATAAGAATGCAAATCTCTGAAATTAGATGGTTCAAATATTTCATCAAACACCTTATGGGCGTGGAAATATCGAAGATCAAATTTCAATTGATGCGAAATAAGTAAGCATTAAGAACAGTAAAACATAAAGGATATATGCATAAACAAGCTTAAACATCTAGGGATCGAGGAATCACGCTAAATATACCCCCTCCTCAAGAACAATTGAACTACATAGATCCCATGAAGAACACAAACCCAGAAATCAAAATAACTAAATAAATCATCAAGATCATGTTGAAACTAGTGAGAATAACAAGTATGAAAGGCATATTTGCAATACATTCAATGATTAAGGATCAAGCCCTTAAGAACAGTAAGAACATAAACCTAGAAATGATGAACACAAACCTAGAACTTATGAACACAAGCTAAAGATCAATATGTACCATATAATCATGATTCTTAAACTAAGATAACCATAAATAAAAAGAAATCATCAACAGAAAAATAATTTATTTAGAGACATTTGTTCAACAATCCGAGAACATTCAAGAGAAAAAATAGAGATAAATGCAATAAACTAAGGGAAAATAAATCCTAGCCACAAATGGGGGAGATTTTAAGGCTTATATAGTTGTTTAGGAAAACTCTAAACCTCTAAGAGACAATAATTAAAATTTGCATGGTCTGGCTCGGTTATTGGCCGAGTTGCCAAACCTAGCTTGACTTGGTTTGATGCAACTTCTCCTTTTCTTGGGCATTGGCCAAGATGAATGGCCAAGTTGGTGACTTTAGTTCGGCAGGAGAACACTTGTCTTGACCACTAGCCGAGTGCATTGGCCAAACTTAGATTCTGGTGCGGCTGGGAATGCTTGACTCGCTTAATACTCGAGCTACTTAGCCGACTGGGAAATTGTGGTGTGGCTTGGAAGTCTTTGCTTGGTTAATACCTGTGCTACTTGGCTGAGCTTGAGACGTCTTTACCCTTGCTTGTATTAGCTCGGCCAATGTCTGAGTGAAGGTCTTCGATTGCACCATCATACAAAGATATCAACTCCCCTAAACTAAATCTTTTTGTGCCTTGCACTTAAGCAAGTAATTCAATAGCTTGGAATAGAAGTTTGAAATAGAAATTCAGAACCAAAATATGCTGATAAATTAGATAACACCAATGTCAAAGTTAATAGTTTTAGAATGCAAACCAGTTTCATTCTACACATGCATTCAAATCCATTTATCTCTTTAACATTCATTAAGCAAAAACCATGGATCAAGCTATGCACATTCATTGAACTTATTTGGCTAAAGGACTGGTTAAGAGACAAAGATGGTCCCTTGATGCAATGGTTAACATTTTCAGAACAATGATCACTCAAAAGGGAATGAGTTTTAGCAGAATGCTAAAAGTAACAACACTTAGATGCATACCAAAATAGGGCCCCATCTACCCAGAAACTTCAAAGCTAACAACCTTCCTAATTCTAACCCAATGATGGATCCTATTTTTACCCTTTAAACCTCAATTAACTAATCTTAGTTCCCATTCCTTTTGATTCTTTATCTTTCTTAACTTAGGAGGGGGTTCTTTCTTTATCAACTCTAGAGGATTGGTAACTTCCATATTTTCAAAGATCTATAGTTTTCATTTCTTTTCATTCTTTCATTACTTCTTAGGCTTTTGCTCCTTCTTTTCACTTTATACTTTTTGTTTTTGCACTAAGCCATACTTTTCACTTTTCAAATCTTTTACTAGATCATACTATTTTTTTTCTTTTTCTTTATTCCCCTCCTAAGCTTTCTTAAACGATTCCTTTCTCTTTTACCCTTGTCTAAAATGTTCTTTTTTTTCTCAATCACTCCCCAAATATCCAAAATTAATTCCCTACTAGTCATACCTAGTCCAAAAATTCTGAACTAGAACTACATGAAATTCTATTCCTGTCAGTTCAAGCCAAACACTTTCTACCAAGCTCATTCCAAAAAATACCTTACACTCAGTAATAACACATGGTTTAATAGAAAGTTAGGTTAATGGTGGAGAATCTATCTGGACTAATAACAGTGGTAAAACGGTAAAGATAATTCATATATGTATATATTATCCATGAGTTCAAATCCAATATATAAACATGATAATTAAATGTCAAGTTCAGGTTCAAATAAGTAGAGACAACTTCATATCACAACATGCTTCAAAAAAAAAAGTCATGCAATTTCACATTCCAAGCACGGTTCAGTCTAGGTTCAAACTTAACTAGGATGCATTAGAAAACTAATAACTAGGGCATTGCGATTTTTAATAAAACATACCATTTACAAGGTTCCAAACATCCTAATCCCTATGCAAATGTAAACAACTCATATGAAACAATACTAGACTCAATCCTAAAATGCAAACTACATGAACACTGTTTTTAAATTGTTTTTCGAAAATGTTTCAAAATTTTATGGTTTTCTATGCCTTAGATGCAAAAATTAAAATAAAATAGAATAAACATCATTAGATTCTTTTTAAACCCTCTCCCAAACTTAAGTTACATAGTCCCTTGTGTAATAAAAATTTAAAGGAGAGTTAAGGATCAAAATCACAAACAAAAGAATATGTTATGGTGTTATATACAATAAAATGGTTTGGAGTGATACTTCATTTAGGTTGAGTGAAGAAGGTGTTGGGGTGTCTTAGATCCGATTTACTTGTCTAGATCTTTGGAAATTATGTCTCTGCTACAAGGAGAGCCAGTTGTCCAAGTCAGAACTTGTTTCAACATTTATCCATTCTTTCCTTTACATTTCATCCTTCCTATTGCTCAACTTATTGTCTCACTTATCAAAACAAATCAAACCCTTAAATTTATTAAAAAGATAACAAGAACAAAAGGAATTATATTTACAAAAATATATATGAGACTTTCTTCCAAGTGAACTTGTTTAATGTCACTAAGCTTGACTTCTTGATAAATTCTATGGACCTTGAGACGACTCTCCAAAGAGAACCGATGACCAGCTCCACATGTATCCTATTGTTCTGTAGAACAAAGAAAAGATCCATTAGATTGCATTGATAAAGCAAAAGTAACCCAACAGTTTTAAAACTTTACAGAAATTTTTCGTCTATAACATGTTTTGTTTGTGACCTCAATTCGAATTGATATGATTCTAGGATTCCAAACTCTGTAACTACACACAATAAGTATCCTCTGGTTTATTCATTAAGTTGTAATTGTAGTGAGCCTTGGTCTATTCTAAACAAATTCTCAACCTTTAACTAGTTTTATATTCTCTTTCTAATTTCTTTCACGGAAACAATCAATTTTGAGTTATTCTTTAGGGTTCCTAAATAATTGCGTCTGTAATTCCTATTTTCTTGCACACAAAAATTCGTAGTTGAGATTTATATATGAATGAACCTATTAATATTTGTAAAATAGTTACAATCTAGTTCCAAAACTTCTACGCACAATTCAAGGAGAGAAACTCAGCGATCTTCTCACGAGCCGACCAAACTTGGCAAATTCACCGCACCGGTCTGTCTCTTTGTCTAGGTCAACGATAGTTGACTTTAATCTTTTCCGTTCTTCCTCCATCCCACCCATGGCTATAGCTGATTCCACCGTTAATTGAATCGTTCTTTCTACATTTTCCAGTCGATTGACTAATTTACTTATCTTCTATACTTCTTTCAACGCCACCGTTGTTCCTCTTTCCATCGACGTCATTGCTATCTTCTCTCCTTTCAGTCCTTCTGTAGATTTTTTCCATCTCTAAGAGCCTAATTTAAATTAGTAACCTCGTCCATCAGAACAAATCCAAAGTTTCCAGCAACGATTTTTTAAGACAACTACAGCTACTAATGTTGGGTTGAAAATCTATTGTGTCCCAATGGATACAAAAATGATCTACAATTGATAAAATGATCTACCATGTCTCACTTCATTAATGAATTAATGAATTGACAATTTTATCTTTTCTTTTAGTTAAAAGAAAAAAAATCACCAATCAATTTTTTTTTTCTTCATCATCGTCGTCTCCTTCATTCTTCATTTTCTTCTTAAATTTTCTGATTTTCTTTAAGTTCATAAAATATAGTAATCTATATATCAAATCGAAGCTCTTTCAACAAGGATTCCAAATATACTTTTGGATTTTAAAAATTCTTGCACATGTGCCCGAAAAACCAATTTAAAATTCTAGGTTCGACAATAAATTTGTTCACAATGAGAAAATAACTATTGGGCTTTGTTGTTATTGGTTTATTGAGCTCAAATATGGTGCCGGATATTCAAAATTCACTCTAGAACTTCGTTAATTTAACTTTAAATTTTGAGAATCAAAACTTTATGATAATATTCCGATTTAGTTAGTTAAAATTAAGAGGTGAAATTAGTATTATTATATTGAAATTTTCAAGAGATTTTTATACATATATAGATTGATACATGTGGTACTTGAAATCAAAATTCACCATTGATGATCTTCAAACTATTTTCTGTCAGGTTTAACTAGAATAACTAGGATAACTGAGATAATTAGGGTAACTGGGATAACTGGTATAACTATGTTTAACAAGTAGTAATTGTTGTAATTTATGCATTTTTAAAAAAAATCAGGGGCTTTTTATCCTTTTTAATTTTTGGACAACTATAATAACTAAGTTTAATTAGTAATGCTTGTAATTTGTGTTTTTTTTTTTTTGCAAAAACAATGACAATTATGTCAAAATTAAAAAAAATGAAAAATATATATGTAATTCATTATTTATGATTTGCTTACGATATGAGAGGATTCTACATCAAATTTTTGATGTATTAATCATTTTGGAATTGTGTAATAAATTTTTGTGAAATTATTCTACCTATTTCAACTTTTGCATATAATACCTTACACTACTAGGCATTGTTTTAAAAATTAGGCGCTTGAATTAACTAATTGTTGTAACTAATACATTTTTGGAAATATTTTTATACAAAACATGTTAAATGTACTTTGATTGTATATTCAATGTGGATTATCTAGAAAACTTAAATTTCTTCAAAGACCCTGCGTACCAATTTCTTCAAAGAGGTTTCCTCTATGCCTTTAAATAAGGTGACAACATCGTTAAGATGACACCTCGTTTGAATCTTCGGATACAGCGGGAATTTATCTGGTGAGAACCAGAAATCTGGCGGCTACATTGGCTCAGCAACCTACCAAAAATCAAAACAAAAAAAAAACCAGAAATTATTGGATAATTATCAAGTAGTAATTCTCAGTTAAATATAGTTAAAACTATTTTATGTACATAGTTATTCCCAGTTAAAACTAGTTATTCCTAGTTATTCTATTTTGGCGGCGCACTTGTCAGCTTTGTCGGCAAGTTAAACCTAGTTATTCTATTTTGGCGGCGCATTTAATATATGTTATATATCTAGTTATACCGAGTTATTCCCAGTTAAACTCAGTCTTAAAACATAAGTCTGTTCAAAACATCCTAGACATTTAAGCATAAGTCTTCAAATAAGTCTTCCAACTTCCTATACATTTAAAAAAGTCTACAAAGATAAGTATTTTAAACAATTACGCACGCTTGCGCTTCTTTTCATTATTCTTGTCCTCTTTTTGCTTCTTATTTTCCTTATTTTCCTTATTCTTTTGCTCCTTTTCCTCCTTTGTTTCCTTCTTCTTTTATTGTTTGTAAGGTACTCCCAACAATGCCAAGTTTTTCTTTGGTTCTCTCTTGCCAAGCTTCTTGAACGGGCTGCATTGGCTCAGCAATCTAAAAAAAATTAAAAACAAAAAAACACAGAAAATATTGGATAATTATTAAGTAGTTATTCTTAGTTAAATATAGTTAAACTATTTTATGTACATAGTTATCCCAGTTATACCTAGTTAAACTATTACATTAAATAGTTATCCGAAGTTCAACCTAGTTAAACAATTAAATCAACATGAAATATTTTCAGTTTAGGGAAAAATTATATTTTTTATTAAAAAATTCATGAAATATTCAAAAAATTCTATAAAATTTAAAGTCCAACTTAGATCATCAGACACATCAACAATAGTCCAAAAATCATTTGAGACCACACCATTGTCCAAAACGTTAAAGCGAAACGTTGCAGGCATCTTTCTTTTCTTCACTGAGTATCTTCTCCTTCTCCATACCAACTCTCCATCTAGTGTCCTAACCTGAAACACAGGTTCATACTAAAATGATGACTTCCCTTTTCCTCTGTAGAAAAGCTGGTACTAACATGGAAACTGATCATAAGCCGAGTTTTGTCCAGCTGCCACACGCCAGCTCCAACTCAAGTCCCCTGATCATCCAACAAACAAGTCTTCTGGTGTCTCATGACATAACTCCTTCCCTCAAAAACTCATCATTGGAGACACATAAGGCTTCTTAGTGATCTTTGCATCCAATTCAAGACAATTGTGATCTGTAGTAGACAAAGAGAGAATGCTTCAAAGTGTGGACTCTCATAAAGAAGCAATGCATTTGTAGCTATACACTTGGTCCACATGAAGTATTTGATAATTTTCTAGTCCTATTGTTAAACCCAGTTAATGTAGTTATCCTAGTTACACCTAGTTAAACTCTTTAAACATAGTTACACCAAGTTAAACTAAATTAACGTAGTTATCCTAGTTAACCCAGTTAACCCAGAAATCCTCTTTTGTTCGCGATAAACCTAGAAAATTGACAACAGAGAACTTTAAATTGCAAAGAATTTGTAAATTAGTTGATAACAAAGAGAAAATGAGATGAAACCCGAAGAAATCGCGAGAATGGGGAGGTGGGTTTGTAGTTTTTGTGATGAAAGAAGACAAATTCGATTTTGGGCAAAGAGGAGACAAATCAATTTCGGTTTGGTACAATAAATTGGGTGAATTTTTGATTTTAGGTTAACTTATCCAATTGCAATTGGGTTGGGTGGGTTTACCCAATTTTAGTGTGGTTGGGTTGGTAATTTGTTGAATTCATTAAGGGTAGGAGTGTATTTTATCATATTTTCGAATTAAAAAAAAGTTAAAAAAATTATTTTTATAACAAGACCTTATGAGAATATTTTTTAAATTGAATGGGTCATATGAGGCATTCTCCCATTAATGTTGCTAGTAAAGCTGCAGTAATGATGGCTCTTTATCAAGAGAGATAATCAAGATGCTAGTTTAGTCTGGTTAAGTTTGGTTATCTTGTAATTATATATGCTTTAGAGATTGTAGAGTTGTTATATATAAACACATCTTTAACAATTTTATTAATAGATGAAACAAAGCTTTATTTACTTGTTTGTTTCTGTTGAGTCTGGATGATTCTAGAAGATTGCAAGTGTGATAAGTTTTTTTTTTTTTTTTGTCGACTAAATATCATTAGAGATAAGAGCGAAATTACAAACTGAATCCGGAAGACCAAACATAAGTCTCCGGAACACACAAAACATTGTCCAAAAGAGAGAAGTTATGCCCAAAAGAGGGAGACCATGCCCACGCATGGGAAACTACAACGGAAACCAATATCTAAGACACCAAGAAACAAAACACAACTATCGAACACAAAGAGCCAAACGAAGGCCGTAATGGATTAAGAAAATCTGAATTAAGAGCCAAAGAACAGAAAAACATGAGTCTTGAGAAGCTGCCGGATATAAAGAGAAAGATCTCACAAGGAAAGTAGACTGAACCCATTCCTTAGCTCCATACGATCGAGAACCTCAAAAGACACAAGAACGACGGTTAAGGAGAGAAACCCGCAAAGCTGGCTGCGATAGTAGGTATGCCACAACGTCGAACAAGTACCGATCTTTGCACATTCGGCTCCCACCTCTTTACGCGGAACAACCCAAAAAGCGTAGAACGAAACTGCTGGCTAAAGAGAAACTATATATAACACATGCAAACCGAATCCAACGACGAACCAACATACCATTTAGAGAGCTCAAACAGCTGAGGTTGAAACCAAAAGGCACAACACCAAAACACTTAACCACCAAAGCAAGCAGCAGACGAGAAACGGACTAAGATCCGACACCAAACTAACCCAAATCTTACGCCAAAAACCAGCTTAATCCGACATATGCCAAAGATAGAACCAAGAGAAAACCAAAGCTCTTTACCTCAAGACCCATCCTTGCTCGGGTAGAAGCAGAGAAACCCGAAGTCAACCGGAACCACCGAAGGAGATGACGAAAAAACCAGGAGAAAGGCTGAGAAGATCTACGGCGAGAAAGAGATGAGAAGTGACACTGAAAACACCGGGGAAGATCCATTGAACCGTCAGCGGTTTCCCACCCGGCGGCAAAGCCAATCCCTTCATCTCCATCTCTGATCCCCACGAGCCCAGCATCAGACGCTCGAAACTCACCACCACCAAAGCCGAAACAGAGAGCTAAGACACCTACAGGAGCGGGATCGATCCCGGCGCTGCGTGAGCCGCCAGCGACCGGTCCAAGAGAAAGCAGAGACTTTTTTTATAGCGGTGGAGAGAGCTTAAAAGGAATTTGGGGTTTTTTGTGAGAATTGATTCTATATTAGGGTTCAAGTGTGATGACGTTAAAAGAAAGTTAGATAAATAACTTAATTAAAAATTGATATTGACTAAAACGTTTATGAGAAATATTGAAAATAATATATTGGTGATATATTGTTTGGAGAAGATAAAGGAAGTATAATATATAATCTCGAAGAATAAACGCAGAGATTGTGCAATCAACGTAAAAAGAAGAACAAAGATTTGTTTTCTATGAAAAAAGCAGCTAAAGTTCTAGGTTTTTAGGGTTCATTGTTGAATGAACAAAGAGTTCACCACAACTGTTGTTAACTGTTGTTGTGAAATGAGTTATTATAATTTGTTCAATCTCAAATCCAAGGTTGGATGTTGATTAAATCTGATTAAACAACTTTGTAAAAGTGTCTAAACGATTTCTAATAAGACTTTTCTTTTTAATAATTTCTGTCAATCTATTCACTATCGTATTTGTGTCTTAGTCACTTCAATTGGTATCAGAGCGAGTCAACATAATCACGTTGAGATCCTGGAGAACACATGGATATATCAAGGGATTTTATTGCTGTAAAAACCGTCACGTTGGATGAAGGTAATTTTGGACACAGAAAGGTCAGATAAGGCATATTCTTCTAGGAATTCGTGAAGATGCATGGACTACCGTAATCAAAGGTTGGAAAGAACCAACAATTCTCGATAAAAATCAAAAGGAGATTACAAAACCAAATGAACTATAGACATAAGAAGAGAAGAATGCATCAATGTACAACTCAAAAGCCATCACAGACATTTTCACATCTGTTGATCTTGATCAATTTAATATTATACAAGGGTGTGAGCCCACAAAAGAATATTGGGATATATTGATCAACCATTTCAAAGGTTATACTAGTGTCAAACGCACTAGGATTGACCATCTGACCTAGAGATTTGAAAATCTGAAGATGGGACGATATAAATCAATTGGCAGCTTTATATCAAAGCTTAGCACTCTTGAAAATGAAGCATTTGTACTAGGAAAAAAGTACAAAGAAAAGAAGCTTGTGAAAAAGCTTATAAGATGTCTTCTAGAATGATTCTCAACTCATAAAGCAATATTGAAGATGGCTATGAATACGGACGATATGAAATTTGATATGTTGGTAGGTAAGCTCAAAGAAGAAGAGTTCGATTCACCAACTGAACCAAACAATAACAAGAAAGGCATAGCATTCACAGTAAATAAGGAAATTGATCGAATTCACATAATGGAGGAAAATATGAGCCTCTTAGCATGAAACTTCAACAAGATGCTCGAAATGATCGAAAAAGATACATCTCGTACCTCCAGAGGACAAAAAACCAGTGGAGATTGGAGACCTTTTGCTGCTGTGGATAGTTGCGATCTTGAGGTTTTCTACATTCGTGCTTCTCCAAGAGAGATTGGGATGATTCCTGTTAAATCCTTGGTTGTACCATTGATTGTAAACCCTTTAACCTTGGCTATTTATGTAGCTCACTCCCTCTTCACCTACTAAAATATTTTCCTCTTGAATGGAAAAGCAATCAACTTCTAGATCTTCAGGAAAACTAACATGTTTCTGGTTTTGATTCTTGAGAAGCTAAGTAAGCAACCCTTTCATCTCTGAGAGTTTTCCCTTTACCTCTGAAAGTTCAGATTTATCAGATGTCGTTCCTTTGGTCCTTCTGTCAAAGTCTGGACAGTGATTACTGTATCTAAATTGCTAAGTTCTCTATCAATCGATAGGCATATGAGACAACTTTAGTCATGAAATCACCATCACTCGCTGTATCTAAGGACAACTAGTAATTCTGATAAATTCCTTTGTAGAAAGTATTGAGGAGACTTACATCTGAAAAACCATGATGTCAGGCATTCATGAAGATGATCCGTAAACCGTTCCCAGGCTTCATAGAATAATTCTACTGGACTTTGCATAAATCCTAAGATCTTGTTTCTTAATGAGTTGGTCCTAGTAGTGGTGAACAAGTAGTTGAGAAACTTAGCTTTGCAATCATCCCAAGTTACAATGGAAATAGTAGGTAGAGATTTGAACCAGCGAAGTGCTCTCTCAGCTAGAAAATGACGAAACAAGCTGTAGTGCATAAAATCGCGTGATACCCCATTAAGCTTGGTAATACTGCAAATGTCCTCAAAGTTGTCAATGTAATCCATGGGGTGGTCGGTTGGAAAACCACTAAACTGGTTGTTACGGATCATCTGAACGAGCTGAATGAGAAGTTGGTACTCTCTTTTCAGAGGTTGTTGAGGTTGGATAGAATTCCTGTTAGCGTAGATTGTTGAAATAACCAACTAAAGGGTAGTTCTGAGGATTTCATTGACTAGAAACTCTTTTCGGATCTCAATCCAAGATAAAGTTTCTTGCATCTATATTCTGAGGAATTGGGTTCACCGGTGGTATTTGGTTGCCATCAGCTCTTGGTTGGCCAGGTGGCACTTGATTGCCGTTAGGTCCCCCTCTCTCTTGATGGATAATCAGTTGATTGATTCCAAGAGGAGGTGGATCGATTTGATCTTTGAGTGCGACTGGATTGTTGAGATCAACGTTATTAGCCATTGGATTGGATGATCTTGCATCTTTCTTAGCTTTCTAGTTTGAGTGTTCTAAGTTTGCGAGTTCTGCGTTATCAGCCATGCAGGATTTTCTTAGAACTAGTTATCAACATGAAAGAAATAAATAGAATAATCTCCTCTAAAAGTATTAACTCTATATTCAAATTATTGGAACAAACTCTCGCCGTGTCTAACTAATTCAACCATTAAATAATGTTCAGATTCAGTTGTTCATAGGCATTCTGGACAATAATCACGCAAGCAAGAACACTTATTCATCTAGACTAGATCCAACTTCTAAACCACATCTCTTTGCCTTTATAATTCTAATATCAATGAACTAGATGGCCAATCTAATTCATGCATTAATAACAAGTCTAGACTAAGAACCTAACAATTTCAATCCTTTATGATAAACCCTAACATTCAAACAGAGAACTACTCAGCCATTGAAAAGTAAATACAAATCAATATCAGAGAAGAACTCATAATTGCAAAACAATAATAGATATTGAAACAAATGTTCAGAGAAACTTCTTCCGAATACAGAGTTTTGAAATCTCCTCTCCCTCAGTAAAAATCTCTAATAAAATAAAGCTTAGGTTTGATAAAACCAAGCCACAAGGCTTATATAGTGCTAACAAAAAAAAGGAAAAACCAAAATAGAATAAAAGATAGCCTTGAACACCAATTCTGGAAATTTTGGAAATTTTCCAAAAATTCTCGGGTGAAGTGTTGGATCGGGCACTTTTTGGATCGATTGGGCACTCGTTTGGGCACTATTTTTGTGAATTCTAGGAGCAAATGATCGATCGAGCCCTCTAGAGATCGATAGGGAACTCCAGAGGATTCCTATGCGATCTTCTTCTCCAAGTCAGCTTAACCAGTTTTCAATAAAATAGTTATAACTTTTGTTTTATATGCTGGAATGATTTGAAACTACCTCCATATGAAAGCTAACTCGCATGGCTATTTCGTGTCCAAATTTCAGTTCAATTCATCCACGGGAACATCTTCACATATGAGGTTTTACTGTTCACAACCTCAAATTTGAAGCTTTCAAGTTGCTTTTGGAAATAAAGAATTCTTATATTTTAGGTTATGAAGTTGCTTTTGGAGTTTCTCTTAAAATACTTTATATCCAATACCATGAAAGTGACTAGGTTTATGAAAATCCAAAAGCAATATTATAGACCCAAGAGACAGAGGAAGAACCTACACAACAGGTTTATCTATATTTTTTGATAAAATGTATATGTTCATTAGAAATGAATGATATAAAAAGTTATAATAGCTAAAGTATATAATTTTGTAGGCAAAAAAGCCCATAGAACCTTCTCCTCAAGAAGAAAAAGAATTCATAAACATAAAACTGCACTAGACCTAAATCTGAAATCCTTGAAACCCTACCAAATTTAACCCAAAGGAAAAGAAACTAAGTCTTGTAACCAACTATAGCCACTACCGCCTTCATACGCCCCTACCATCAGCTGCTAGTGAAGACTACAAAATTGGAGCTTGGACCTACGTGAACGCTTGACAACCGTCCTCTAACCACCGCGATCCTATTACGCCTAGCACCTTTGTCGGTTTTCTTTGATAGTGTTGCGCTGCTGTCCTTTTATCTTTGCTTTTAATCTTCTCGACGTCTTCCTTTTCCTCCACGTCTAACCACTCATTTTTCTCTGATCCCTAGCTCTCTCGGTAGCAATCATGGAAGGTTGCGACGACCCTGGTTTTCACAACGCGATGAGTAGCTAGAGTTGGTCCTCCAGTGAATGGTTTCTTGCTTTGGTGGCTACTAGATGCGGTTGTCTCCTCCGCCAACTGTTCAGTAGATGGTTTCTCGCCATATCCTCTATATGGTTGCGCTCCGCCTTGGTTCTTTTATTCGATCATTCCTGTTCCGGCTCACATGTATGGTCTTCAGTTGATTACATAATTAAAGAAAGAAAGCACTGCATTTAGAGCTTCCAAACCAATAAACCCAAAGTACTCAAGGATGAAATTCGAAGAAAAGAATCAGAGAAGATATTGAACTAAAAAGCTGGAAATAGATGATCAAAATAACATAATTAGAAAGTAGTTTCAAGTCCGAAGAGAAATACTAAGTCGAAAATTCATGATGAAAGAAAACAATAGAACAAAAAGATGATAAAGGTTTACCTTTTAACTGGCAAAGAAGATGGCGTAGTAGCTTACTTTGCAATTCAGGAGCCCTTATAAGCATACTTGGGAAAGCATGAGCCAATATTTGTAGGTGTAATTATGGCTAAAATCTCGTAGCATATTGATGGCAAGAGACTAGTTTGATTTTTGGAATTCCAATAGTCTGAGATTCTCGCGGAACACATCTCGTAAGAATCCAGCAAATTAGAGATTCTATACATTCTTTATCGAGCTGATACAATAACTTTTCTTAATCATTATGCTTGCATCTTGCCAAATGATATGAGGGGATGATTGTTAGTGTTGGGTTATGCATTGCACTGAGCTTGGTAAATTAATTTAAGGGAAAAAGCCTGACCTGTTGCAATTGGAACGAAACCCCACAATGGCCCAAATGAGCATAAAAGTCTAACTGCGCTTATAAATGTAAGGTGAAACGCGTAAGTATCAAACAAAAATAGGAACTATGGGCTGAGATGCACGGGAGATGAAGCGAGAAGAGTAACACTCTAACCAAGTGAAAGGACGTTGCAAGAAAGGCGGAGCGAACTAGCATGTACGGTACGAGTATAGATACTTTAATTCTATAATATAAAAGTAAGAGGGAAGGCCTCTCCATGCCTCCACCTAAGCTTTTCAAAACTACTCCATAAATTGCCACGTCAGCAAGTAGTAGAACAGAAAAAGGCTTAGGCCATCCACATTGGTAGGACCAAAAATAGAGTCTTTAACTTAAAATAATAATATAATTGTTAAGAACTTTTGTTAAGGACTTTTGGTTGAAAGTTGGATTATTAGTAGGACTTGTCTAAAGTTTCTTAGTTGATTTTTTTTGTTTTTAGAAAATTATTACA
>OVBE01005848.1:0-20938 GCA_900406425.1 Iberis pinnata
CAGGTAGAGACTTCAACCAACGAAGTGCCTTGTCAGCTAAAGAGTGGCTGAACAAGCTGTAGTGCTTATAATCCTCTGATACCCCATTTAGCTTGATGGTGTTGCAAATATCCTCAAAGGTGTCAATATGATTCATTGGNTCAATATGATTCATTGGGTGCTCGTGAGGTAAACCACTGAATTGGTTGCCGCGAATCATCTGAACAAGCAAAACAAAGGATTGATATTCCCTACACTGAGGTGGAGGTGGTTGAATGGGATTCCTATTAGCATAGAATGCTTGAGGATTGTTGAATGAACCAACTAGAGGATGGTTCTGAGCATTAAGGTGAGCATTGAGCTGATTAACTCTTCTCGGATCTCCAAACAAGACAAAGTGTCTTGAATCAACGTTCTGAGGTTGTTGAACGTTTTGAGGGTTTGGAATTTGATTTCCTGGAGGAATTAGGTTGTCGATTTCTCCTTGTTGATCTTGTAGCACTTGATTTTCGTTACCACCACCTTGTCCTTGGTTAATGAGTTGATTAAGCCCCATGGCAGGTGGTGGTTGTTGACCGTCGGGATCGACCGGATTGATTTGATGGACGATATCAGCCATTGAAGTGGATGAACTAGCGTCTTTCTTTGCTTTCCGGTTTGAGCGTTCTAGCCTTACAAGTTATGAGTTACTGAGGTTTAGTAGTTCAGAGGATTTTTCAGATCTTCTGTTCATACACCTGTAAGACAAAGATAAGCAAAGAAGAACGAGATGAGTACTGAAAGTTAAAAATCTTAGACGAAATTCTAATTAAAAACTAGAAAGGCACAATTGGTCCCCGACAACGGCGCCAAAATTCTGATAGGTCTAGAATTTAAATCCTAAAACTAATACTGCAGAGAACAGTTCAAAGAAGTATAGCAAGGTATCGAATCCACAGAGACCAGAATATGCACGTTCATTTAAAACTTCGAATATGGCTAAAGTGAGAATAATAGATTTGATTGTGATCAAAAATGATAACTGAAAACGGTTTAATAACTTATAATAATAAAATGCTAGGCAATAGTGAAATTCGTAGGTATTCAGGTTTAAAGTCAAGTTAACATGCATGATTTAGATTAAAAATAGTTCTCAACATGAAAAACGAATGTAGTTTAATCCTCTCTCGGAGTATTAAAACCTATGATCGAATTGCCAGAGACAAACTCTCGCCGTCTTTAAAACAATTCGATCATGCATTAAAACTCAGATTCAATTGTTCATAAGCATTTAAAACAATACTCTCGCAAGTAAAAACACTTATTCATCTAAATTAGGTCAGGTTTCTAAATCAAATATCTTTGTATTTATCAACCTATAATCATGAACTAGGTGATCAAGCTAATCCATGCATTAAGAACAAATTTAGAATAAGAACCTATCAATTTCAATCCTACAATGTTAAACATAACATTCAAACCTGTTTTCCCATAGGAAAACCCTATAACCTAACTACTGAACTACTCAGACATATCAAAGCAAAGACAAATCAATTTCTGAGAAGAACACATAATTGAAATCAATAAAAATAAATATATTAAAATCTGGGTTCATAATTTCTTCTCAAATACAGGTTCAAGAATTCTTTCTCCCAGTAAAGCTCTCAAAGTTTGCAAAAAGTAAAGATAAAAATAAAATAACCTAAGCCAAAAGGCTTTTATAGTTCTAAAAGTAAAAATCTAAAAATATGGAAATATGGATAGCTTTANAGGAAATTCAAGTTCTGCTTCGGGTGATCTGCCCGATCGATCTAAGTCTTCCCGATCGGGCAGATTGCATTGATGCTCGATCCCACCTTTGTTGCTCGATCAAACTGATCATACGAAACTCCAGGGATATTTGCTCGATCGGGCAAGTGATGTTCCCGATCGTGCAAACCATTTCTTCACTTAATCATTCTTCTGAATCTTCCGAAATGCTCTGAAATGTCCTGAAATGTTCTTTTTAGCTCTAAAACGACCCGAACACCTAGAAATCCTGAAATATACCAATTTGCAAGGAAAACACTCGGAATAATGCAGAATAGCAGACATAAATGCCCACTATAATGCATTAAAACCGAGTAATAGCAGTAGTATACAAAAGTGGACAATAATCTGATGCCCTTTACGAGAGCAATGCCTTGCCCCTTGATGACCAGCCATTCAGAGACAACGTTGGTAGAATACCAAGTGATGAAGCAAACATGAATTTGGAAGGGGGGTGGTGATGCACTCTACGTTGGAATGATGTTTAAGAATAAGGGTGAGCTTCATAAGCTGATCTTCGTATACTCTATAAAAAGATTGTTCAACTTCGAAGTACAAGCTTCAAACAAAAAAGGGTAATAGTCGTATGTGTTGATCGCAATTTCCACTGAAGGTTGTATGGTACATTAAACCCGTTTTATGAAAATGTAGATATAAGAAAGGTACCATTAAAACAAACATGTTATGTTAGTTCAAGATCACATTATGAAAAGATAGCAACGTCAGCAATACTTAGTGAATTATTAAAGGCAAAATATGCGCATGGACAAGAAGGATCATGTGCATGCGATGTCCCACGTATTGTGCTATCTGATTTTAACGTGACAATATCGTACATGAAAGCTTGGTACGCCAAGGAAGTGGCTACGAGAATAGGAAGGGGTGGAGAGGAGGATAGTTACCAATTTCTTTCCACGTATTTGTATTTGATGTCTACGAAAAATCTAGGGACTATTTCGAAGGTCAAAACAGTTACAACAGCTGAAGTTGTTAAATTGTTCAAATATTTGTTTGTTTGCTTTTGGTGCTTCAGTGGCTGGGTACAAACATTTGAGAAGGGTAGTTGTAGTTGATGGTACACGAACGAAGGGGAAATATAAAAGTTGTCTAGTCGCAACAAGTGGACAAGACGGGAACTACCATATTTTTCCATTTGCATTTTGAGTATTAGATGGGGAGAATATTGCTGGATGGACATGGTTTTTCGAGCAATTATCGACATTTGTCGATGACGGAGATGATCAAGTTTTCATATCCGACAGACATCCCACAATATATGCAGGTTTGCACACATGTATTTACGATGGACATGCTTTTGTGGAGTGTGATGTTGTTGCCTCCTATACAGGGTAGACAATATTAAAGATTTGAATATTGTAGGAAGTAATATTAAAACAGGTGGTCAAGGGCGTCCATGTGTATGTTGTCCACTATGTCGACTGCACGCATTGATAGTTTGTCTACCGTAGATTAGTCATATCCTTTACCGTCTACCTAAGTGTTTTCTACGATGTCCACTAATGGGTTAGTGGACAAAATAAAAAGTTAAGTAAACAAGTTTAACTATGAATACAAGCATTATGTCCACCCGTATAACGTAGACATGTAATTGTAGTTGTCAGCGTAGATATACTCAGTTGCAAACGATATAAATGCACATATAAATAGATATATTTGTTTTACTAATTAGAATATTACATGGATAAACTGAAAAAATGTTTAAAACGCAAGTTTGGGAAGGTTTATCCACGAAAAGGCAACGTTCCTTATCGGAATGCTCAGGAGTGGACTAAACACAGAAGCTTTGAGGTAGTTTAAGTCCTTTGTGTCTTCAAGTGCTTTGACAATGTGAAGCATATACTCAGGCTTTTTTTTGTTTACAACGATTTCATTCCATTTCATAGCTAGACGGTTACAAGAGCATAGGCGCAGTCGCATATGACAAACGCAAAAGATTTGATACAAACGAAAAAACAGTTAAAAGAGCAACAAATTGATAGGATGATGAAATTCTTGGATAAAACTCATGGTCAATCCTAATCTTCTTGTCAAAAGAGAGAAGGTTTTCTTCAATGGTGACAGAGACCAAAGATCCGAGCCTTCTGAACTCGGTGTTCCATAAGAAGATGACAACATATCCACAAACGTTGACCAAAAGCTTCTTTGACCTACGGTAATACCATACCAGAGATGGCAGAAGCTTCTAGCAAAGAAGTAACTACACTGATCACAATCCCTTAGAAATTTAAGCCTAATTTCTATGGCTTTAGCGGGCAAACAATTCCTAAATTTTGATGGCAATGCCTTCAAATTTCCAGAGTTTGAAACAACTGGATGGTCACTCTCCGGACAAAAGGAGTAATGGAGTAGCCAATGGTTTGAGAAACCCGATCTTTCCCTAAGCATCTCAGACTTTAAGCTAAAGTAGAGATTTACCTGGTGATTGGTCTCCAACCTTATCAGCGAGGGTCCATGCCAAGTAGTGAGAAAGACGGGGGTTGGTGAGTCTTGCAGAGGTCAAGGGGACTTGGCGAGACAAAGGTAAATGGCTGGCAATAAGGTTTGGGGACCAGAGACGTTCCAAAGCATCTTCTCCTTGCAACGAAGATGAAGACTTACCGTGTACCTAAACTCTAGTCTTACCATACAACTTCTACGGGCCAACACACCGCGTGTATAAAGGAGATGGTCGACGCAGCACCAGCGGCGGCAGAGTACCGCTTTACCAGAGAAGAAATCCGACCCAACTCGAGCAAACACACAAAACCGAATTGTCAATCCAGGGACAATAACGAGGTGAAGAAGGGGATAATTACCAGAACCAAGATCTCTGAGGTCAGTGCAGTACCAGCGGCGGAGACCCGCTCTACCGGAACAAAACCGTCAATTGTGAAGATGAGGCAGTACAACTGAAATCCCGAGAGTAGCAAACATGGACCAAACCCGGGAGGAGACTCCAGTTTTGGATGCTGCTAGTTAGGTCACCGCCAGAACTCACAGAGGAGCGGTGAGCCATGACACCAGTAGGGAGGGGAAAGTGAGGTAATCATGGCTGACGAAAGTGGTTCGTGACTGGGCAATGGAGAGGAGTTGGGTTGTGCAGCGGAGAGAGGAAACCGGCGAAGTATAAGCACAGCAGAGAGAGGCCGAGTCCACTGTGGCGGGCGGCGACTGGCTGAGCCCTTGAATCTCCGGCGAAAGACAGAGAACTCTGACGAAAACAAACTGAAACAAAACAAACCTGAAGCGAAAATCCAGCAGAAGTAACGTGAAGGACGAGAAGCTAAGGAGAAGAGGCGACGCCGGTGGGAAGCGCCACCGCCGGCGTCGAGAATAGCCATGTCCGGTGTGACCTAGGGAGCTGTGCCAGGGAGCTTTCGGGAGCGGCTAGGGTTTTACCTGAATTTTACATATACTCAGGCTTTGAATAGCAGTTTATACGGTAGCCGGGAGGGTAGCGGTCACGAACATACAGTCGCCGAGGGAGTCTTGAATCGTACCTTTGTTCTCTTGGTTCATGGACAGGATCTGTCTATTTTCTCGCAGAACTCCGCCTATGCGAGTTGGTTGATTCTATGTTGACTGGTACGATCACCATTGAAGCCGGGTCACTATTCATCGATTTCTTCAACTTCCCTTATGTGCTCTCTGAATCTCTCACTTTTAATTTTGGAGATTTTCAAACTGATTTCTTTGAAGACATGACTACTCCTTTGTGACCGAAATTACCGAAAAATCTTAACGAAGCTATGAAGAATTTCGCAAATATGACAGTTAGGGTTTGGACTTTTTGGTTTCTAGAGAGATAATGTGCAATTACAGTCGACTATGGATGGAGAGATGGTGCGATATTCAAGGCAATGCAAAAATATATTTGCTTTTGAATATGGTATGTTTTTTTTGTCGTCATAGCCTAGTTTCTAAGTAGTTCTCTCCCAACTGAGAGCGGCAGGGTTCGAATATGGTATGTTGTGTAATGGAATATGGTATTATTGTTAAGATGTTCATTTAATATGGTAGTACTCATAACTTTTTCAAAAATATACTTCTACTTTATGCCAAAAAAACTTAAACTTTTAAATTTAAACAAGAAGCCCCTAAATTTTTAAAAAACCATTTAAATAACTAAAATAATGAATTTAACCATTTAAAATACATATTTAATGTTGACTAAGCCGTTTTAACCCAATAATCAACGTTTAACTTATGTTAAACTTAATTAACGGTTGACTAATCTCATGTTTAATTTAAATAAGTCAACGAAAATATATGTTTAAATTGGAATCCAACAGATAGTTGATGTTTTAAATAGATCACTTAAAAGTTCAAGGTTTAAATAATGAATGATGTTTTCATCTACAAATATAATAACTAATTGATTTTATTTTACCATTTGACTTTGTAAAAACATTGTCAACATTGTAAAAGCACAATTTCGTTAGAGTAGATCTCTTAGATTTTTTTTTTTTTTTTTTTTTTTTTTTTTTTTTTTTTTCCCCCTNTCACCATCTACAATTAGAATTTCTAGTTTGTATATAAGAAGTTAAAAACCTTAGCACACTTTTAATATTCTCTCTGTTTCGAGATAATAAAAGTTAAAAATGTTATAAAAAAAACTTTTAACTATAGTCTAGGTTAGTTTTCAAATTGTCACAGTATTAAAAGTGTGTTAAAAGCTAAAAAATAGGAAAATTTGCAACCTCTTTAAACAATCTGTACACTTACATAAACCCTTGATGAAAATCAACAAGACGTTGTTTATTGAAATGGTGTAGTATTTGATTCAATTTTGTATACAAGTGTATCACAAGTAAATACACTATTAGCTATATTAACAATGCAAATAAACAAATAAACAAACAAACAAAACTAAAGAAGCTTCATAGATAATCACCAATCTCATAACATAGTGATTTTTCTCTAAAAAACTTATTGGCCTATAATAACTAAAGAAGTTTGTTTCAACCCAAGAAATCAGAAGCAAACTCATCATCATTTTTGCCTAACATTTCATGTAGTGTACATTCTATGTTCTTCTCTTTAAGTATCGAAAACCGCGGTTTTATCCTCTTCTCTAGTGAATAACTAAAGTACCTTGGATAATCTATTACCTCTTTAACTGGCTTCTCCATGTTGTTCATCAGAAACTCTAACTTGGGTTTAAGCACTTTGTCTATACTGTATCCTAACAATGGTGAGAACTTTCGAATCATGAAAGCAAGTTCTCTTTCTGATATCCCAATCTCCTTCAAGTACTTTAGCCTGCAAGTGAATTGGAAATCATGATGAAGATTCATTGAGGTTAGGTGTGGTAATTTGACTGAACCGAACTGATGTTCGGTTAATTTGGTTCAGCGATAACAAACAGAACAATTATATTCTACACTACATTAACTGAACCGAACCTAATTTGCTAAAATTAACAAATTAAACCGGAAATTAACCGAATAAACCGAAAATTAAAAAAAAAACCAAACCAAACTGAAATAATGTTCTGTTCAATTCGACACATAAAATCACTACATTAACCGAACTTAACCTAATTTGCTAAAATTAACCAAATAAACCGGAAATTAACCGAAAATTAACCAAAACTTAACCGAACCAAAATATATTTAAGAGTTTTTCGACCGAAAAAACCGAACCGAACTGAAATAATGTTCGGTTCGATTCGACACAAAAAATTACCAACCGAAAAACCGAAAACCAAATAAACCGGATCGAAAAAACCGAATGCCTTGAAGTGAAGAGTTTATAGTTGAGATGGATACCGAGGAAAGACTGTTTTGTCTGCGTCGTATATGAGAAACTCGGGGTATTTCTTTATGATTCGAGGGAAATGATTACTAGAAACACCGAAACGAGTGAGAAAGATGAGTTTTTTCTTCAAGGTTTTGTCGATGCTACAACCGAATATCTCAGGACATCGACAGAGAATTTGACCCACGACTTCTTTTTGAAATCCTAAATCTTCTAAAAAGGAAACAACCTGTTACAAGAATGACGAAATCGAATGGTTACAGAACAATAATATTGAAGAGAATACAAATCTTGATTACCTTGAGAAATTCTTGAGGTTTATATAACAAAAGCTGAGGCATCTTGTGTATAACCTTTCCTATCTTTTGATATCTAACACCTAATTTATCGAATTCCTTTACCATTGATTTCATACTGCTTGTTTGGCAACCGAGAAGTAAAGGCCATCGCCTAATTGCATGGTCAATATCCATTTTTAGTACCTAAGATAGTAAAAAAAACATCGAAACCATCACTTAGTAAGACTAATCAGCTATCAAATCGAAGAGGAGTTTACTCGAGTTAATATCTTAATTCTGTTCAGAGCATTCAAGAACTAAAGAAACCAACAAAAAACCACTGACTTCTCTGATCAACTGTGTTGGTCTGAACTAGAAACATTGTAAACATCAAGCTTACCGATTCACTCTCTAACAATGAGACAATCTGCGAATAGTTTTCTTGTATGCTTAGCGAAAGAATCCACGGATATTTAAACAACACTTTTCCAGAATCCTTATTCAATGCACCAACCTGAACCAATACAATGGACCACAGTTTGCAATGTTCAGCAACAAGAAGAAATAGAAGAAAGCACTGCACGAACGCTTAATCACTAGCATACCTTGTCCAGAGCTGCTGCTACTTTTCGTTTAATCTCCTCAGTTTTGATGAACATGATAGGAGGGTACAAGAGAAGTACCTTCCCCAAACAATCTTTAGATACACCAATGTTTTCAAGATACTCTATCAAAGGCTTCATATCATTTTCTTCTGAAAGTAGAAGAATCCGAGGGAATGATTCGACTAAAAATCTAAAAGAACCATCTACACAACCTAACATATCCAATCCACCACGCCTTGCTTCAATCTATAAACATTCATCTTACTCAATAAGTACAGTAACTCTAAATTAGAATCAGGTTCTATAACTTGAGGAAACACAAAACCTTTTCGAAAAAGGAGAGAGTTTGTTGCACATCTTCATCAATAGGAATTGATAAGTAAAACATCATTCTTCTTGCATACTTTCCAACTAAACCATTCTCATCACTACCAGAAAAGAATAGTTCCTTCAAGTACTTAACCTAAAAATCCAAATTCAAGTAAGTACCAATGTCAAATCCAAATTCAAACCTAACTAAATCATACAACACAAGTAAGAGCAGTTCCTTCAAGTACTTAATCTACAAATCCAAATCCAGACCAATGCCAAAATCAAATTCAAACCTAACTAAATCATACAACACACAACACTAGTAACTCAATCACTCTTGAGAGCAATCTGTTTAATACCTTATTGAGAAGCTTTGGGAGTGATTCAGAAGAGAGGTAATGAGCTAAATACATTGAAGAAGACAAACTTAACCCTAAACTCTCCAAAAACGAAACTTTACCACTATCACCTTTCTGCTTCAACATATAAATTACTTTCTCTTTAAACCCTAAACCTTCAATTCCTTCTAAATCATTACTCCCTTTCCATGAACTCCATTCCTCTAAATCCCTAACACCTTGTACAATCATTTTCGTGTATTTAGGAGAATTCTTAGAAATGAAAACTGAATCTGTTTTAGAGAGTCCAAGTTCTTGTTGAAGAAACTCAGAAATAGTATCCTGCGCAAGAGAGAATTGATCCTCATGGCTAATCTGTGAAGAGCTAGAGTAAAGATTCGAATCTCCGTGCTGCAACGAGGCGGATACAGAAACGCGACCAGTATGGTTGGTTGTGAAGAAGGTTACGCGACGAGGAGAGAAGAAGAGAGAGTTAGAATCGAAGTTAAAGGATTGTGAAGAAGGAGAAATCAATGTTAGGGTTTCGAAATTGCACGAGGTTATCTCCATCAACATGGTGAAGGAGAAGAAGAAGCTTCAGGGTTTATCTGTAGCATTTAATTTTCGATTTCCGGTTAAACTCAAACCGGATAAAACCAGTGGGCTTAGTAATGGGCCGTTACGTATAAAATAAATCATAATACGAAACTCACAACTTCAGATGCCTTTACATTCTTATAAACCAGATACAAGCTCTCTCTCTCTACACTAGTAACTTAATTTTCTTTCTTCATGCTTCAAATGATCTCATCAAACAAAGTTGCTCCTATTACTATAGCTGCAAATTTAGAATAAGATGATCACAAACATGATTAAAAATTATGAGAAACTTAAAATATTACCTGATTTGGTTTCTCCATATCAAAATTTATGATTCTGCAGCATCACTCTACCAAAATATTAAAGTTAAAAATGTTTATATAGAGTGAGTTCATTGTATCAGAATTGATAAGACAAAAGAAGACTCACAGATGATGAAATAGAGACTTGGCTAGTGTTTGGAGACTTTCCAGCATTCTCTAAACTCTCTTCACCAATATCTCTTAACCTATTAAGCTCAGGCAATATCTCTTTACCAAGATCAGGTCTATCTTTTCTTCTTAACTCTGCGCATTGTAACGAAAGCTTTGCTAAAGCCATAGCTTCATCCATAGGCCAATCTGGTACAGCAGGATCAAGCATCTCCTTAAGTCTCCCTTCTTCAATAGCTTGTTCAACATAATATGTCAAACCCATTGGTTGTTTAGCTGTTAAGATCTGTAGAAGCATGATCCCTAGTGAATAAACATCTGATTTCACACCTAACATTCCAGTTTGTTGATATTCTGGATCAATGTAACAAAATGTTCCTGCAGCTGAAGTAACTCTGTATTGTGTAACATTCTCTGCTATTGCTGGAACTAGTCTAGCTAGTCCAACATCACTGATCTTGCTTACATAGTTGTAGTCAAGAAGTACATTAGCTGGTTTAAGATCTCTATGAACTATTGGTTCCGGTTTGGTTTGATGTAAGAAGAGGAGTCCTGTTGCTATCTCAGCTGCGATTCGAAATCGCAATTGCCATGTGATCGGAGGTGTGTTTCCGCGCATAAAAAGACGATCTTCTAAGCTTCCTTTAGCCATATACTCATAAACAAGTATCCCATATTCAGGACAAGCTCCAAGTAGAAGCACCATGTTTGGATGTCTTATGCAACTTAGTACTTCAACCTGCAAGTTATAGTTAAGAGATGAGTTTATAAATTGAAAAACCCGAAAGATTTTTTATAAGTTTCCAACTCAAAATCAATTGGTTGAATGAGTAGGTTAACCCATGTCTTTTTGAGTATTCAACGTGAGATATTTTATCCCTAATATGTCCCTTCGAGATATTAGATCTCGTTAGCCATTAATCTCGGGTTGGTTTAGACAAAACTAACAAACCGATTTTAGGTTGGGCCGTGGATCGAGTCTAGCTCTGATACTTTGTTAGGATTAAAGGCTTCCAACTCAAAACCAATTAGCCATGCGTGGATTGACTCATATTCTACATCTTTGAATTCCTGATGTGGGCTATATTATTCCTAATATGCCCCCTCAAGATAATAAGTCTTGTTAGCCGTTAATCTCGGGTTAGGTTTGGGCAAGACTGGCCGGACCAATTTCAGGTCGGACTGCGAATGAAATCGGACTCTGATACCAATTTAGGATTACGAGTTTCCAACTAAAAACCAATTGGCCATGAGAGGAATGACACATATCTCATATATATTAGTGGATGTGCCTTTAAATTTCCTATGTTTTACCTCTTTTTGAAACTGTGATCTTCCTTGAGCTGCATCAGGGCGTAAAACCTTAACAGCAACACTTGTATGATCAAGAAAGCCTTTAAACACAGGACCATAACCACCTTCTCCTACTTTTTGAGACTCTGCGAAACTCGAAGTAGCTTCTTCAATTTCTTCAACTGTGTATTTCCTATATCGAACAAACCCGCGAGAGAATGAATCTGATTCTTTCAATGCTTTCATCTCTGCTGTTAATCTTCTCTTTGCTTCCACTTCTGCTAATCTCTTTGCAGCTTCTGCAGCTTCTAAAGCTGCTTTGGCTTTAGCTCTCTCTTTTTCAACTATTGACATTGCTGCTTCCTCTGAACTCTTTGCTTCTTCTAATCGTCTTTCCTCTTCCGTTCTCAGCTTTTGCAACTCCGTCGCCTGATAGTTCAAAAAATAAAATCCAATTTAGACATACAAGACACACTCCACTGAGATTGAAAGATTATGAGCCGAGATCTTTAATCTCTTCCTAAAATGAGTGATACCTTCAAATAACAGACTCCATTTACTAGAAATTAGTAAAGTTATGTACAGTTGTCCAAAATCGAAGTTTCAAATGTTTAATCTTTTCCCCCAGAATGAATGAGTGACAGCGTTAAATAATACACATTAGTATTGAGTTAAATTATATACAATTCTCTCAAACCGAAGTTCCAAATGATTAATTTCTTCCTAGAACGAGTGCACCCCACTAGTATCAAGTAAAGTTTTGTACAATTCTTCCAAATCGAAGTTTCAAATGCTTAATCTCTTCCTAGAGCGAATGATACCGTTAAATGACAGAATCCATTACATTGAACTAGACATTAGTATCAAGTAAATTTATGTACAATTGTCTTAAACTGAAGTTTCAAATGCTTAATCTATATATGTTTAGAATGAGTGACCGTCAAATAACATACTCCACTATAATAAACTAGACATTAGTGTGTTATATAGAATTCTCCTAATCCGAAGTTTCAAATGCTTAAGGACGAGTATTCATTACTTGTTGTCTAGCACTTAAAGCTTCTTTGCAAGCTATACTATAGTTTGTTTAAGCTCTATACGCATCTTCTCTAAGGTGAGTGATACCATCTAATAACATAATTAGACAAGTAAATTTATCCCAAACCGAAGTTTGAAATGTTGAAAACCGAGTATTCATTACCTGTTGTCTAGCACTTAAAGCTTCTTTGCAAGCGGTACTATACATATCCATGGTTTGTTTAAGCTCTAGACGCAACCTCTTCATCTCAGCTTCAACATCATCCTGCAACAACATAAACCCGTCTAAATAAATCTTGTAAAATGAAAAATGTCTTTAAAAGAGAAGGAACTAGACTAATACTAACCAAGCTTTGAGATGAATATGAAGATGTTCTACCACTTTCTTCAGAGAATGTAGATGATTCATTATTAAAACCAGGATCACTAAACTTAATCCCCAAACGATGAGATCCAATGCTTTGCTCTGAGCTTGTTGACATTCTTGAACTCCTTCCGGATTCAGGAAAATCAAGAGTAAAGGAAGACCGATCAACACTCGGTCTTCCTGAACTTATAAAAGATATGTCAGACTCTCTATGTGAAGGACTTATAAATGAATAATCACTATCTGAATCATATATGTCTCCATATTGCTTCATCACTCCTTGTCTTTTCATTAATGGAGATCTATACAAGAATCAAGAAATTTTGAATTTTTTAGACTTATTACAAAAAGTTTATAAAACATCATATCATTATGTTTCTTACCTTGTAGCATCATATTCAATTGATCTACGTGGCCTAGATGGTGTACTACCTGTTTGCAAATACAAAATTTGGATTAGCTTTTGGAAAAGCAAAACCACAATGGAAGTGTTTTAATAACCTGCAGAAGTAGAATCAATCTTTGATACTTTCTCAGGATTTTGATTGTCAGACATCTGAGTGGAGGTTTGGTAAGGAGCAGGACGAGACGCATTTCGAACGGAAGCAATCTTGCCTTTGGAAATGACATAAACATTGCAGAAATCTGGAGCTGCTTTTGATACAGTTGTAGGCAAATCTGTTTTGAATCTTCTGCTTCAAAAGAAGATTATTACATAACATGTCAAAATGAATGTTGATGACTTTATGTAGATACAAACCTCATGAAGCCATTACGTGAAGCAGCTCCAACTACTAAATTTTCGATTGTTGAAGTTGAAACATAGTCGACAATGGCTCTAACTTTGTCTACATCTTCGAGTAAAACATCTCTACAACTGATCTGCTCCCTCCAACAACCTTATATAAAGATCCAAACTTAAAGAAAACCAATATTTATGTGTTACCTCTTTACGCGAACAATAGCAGTGGAATGAAACAAAGAGATCTCTAGCTGTCTTCTCGGATTGTTGTTTTTGTTGTGGTGTTCCTTCTTCAATATCTGAAGAAGAATTCGATTTGGAGAGGACATGAACAAGAGAAATGGTTTGACCACGAGAAGCAAGATTTTCAATTGTCCATTTAAGAGCATGTTGACTTCCTTTATCTTTGTCTATTGCAACTGCTACTGAACCACTTCCTGATTCTTTCTTTGTCGTTGCATTTGCTTTTGGTAGCCACATTCTTCTTTCGTTCCAAAAGGAAGAATAAAGAAATCTCCCACAAGAGTTTCATTGCTAAATATTCTTAATCTTGAGAATTTCCTTTGCCTTTCTTTTATTCTAATGGTTGTCATTTATTTTTGGCTTGACAGTCTAATTTCAGATTATAAAACACCATAACGAAACAAAAGATATTTCTGTGGTTTGACCCTTTTTTCTTCGGTCTAAATTTAAGAGATCACATATCTCTTTCGCTTACCTTCCTATGGATGGTACTCAAAGAAATAAAAAAGAGATTTACTTTCTACATTATCACCATAATTCTAGATTCATTTACAATGAAATCTTTATTAATTAATAATGTCCGGACTACACTACTTTACTAAAATTGTTTATTTATAGTGATTTATTCATTTATTCAGAGACAAAATTACACCAAAAATTAATATTTTATGGAGTTATTGACAAATCAAATACTCTCTCCATTGTAAACTAAGTGCCTTTTTTGAGTTTTATTTTTATTTTAAATAAAACGTTATTTTAGATTTTCAATGCAATTTTTATTCCAATTTTTTTTTTCTCAAATCGCACCCTTAATTGATTGAAATCAAAAACAGACTATGAGTATAATGATTCAGAGCCCTAAGGCATTACAACATAAATTGAATAACCGACAATGCTCAACAGAGCTTTTTCTAACTCTCGACATTACTCCCTCTTTGTTCACCATCCAACAGACCTTTAAGCCAACCTGGTGCGCCCGCGGCCACGTATGATTGAGTACGGTTGTCTAGTATAACACTAAGGGCTATCTTATAAGCACCCACATTACATTTCTTCTCTTCAAATTGGATACACCACTGCGATTTAGTTGTGGTAAACTGAAGTAACGGGTCCAAGAAACCCAGCCATGCCGGATGATCATTAGGTTGGTGAAAAGCTTTAATCATATCCATGGATGAACAGCAAAAAATTACATTCTCTAGATGAAGATCATTCATACTTTGAAGAGCCCATTCCCAACTCTTAAACTTGGCTTCAATCAATGACAACACGTTAGAATAAGATCTTCGGCTATGACAAAGAGTCTTTCCTTCGTGATCCCTAACAATCCAAGCAGCCCCCGACATAGCTTTGGCCTCAGACCAAGCAAAGCTAAATTTACACTTAAACTCACCTACTAAAGGAGCCTGCCAAAATGAGGATGAAGTGAGAGGTGGAGCCAGCCTTGGAGTTTTCGTAGGCCTAACAGTAGCTGCCGTCCATTGAATCCTATTAGCCAAAGCCAAGTTAACTAACTCCACTGCTGATGCTTTCTTCCCTTCAAATAAGTAGTTGTTCCGATTCTTCCAGAGGTGCCAAAGGATCCATGGAGGAGCTTCCCGGATTTCTGCATGAACTCGGTTGTTTCTAGATAAGGAGAATAAATGATCAAGATTAAAAAAAAACAGAGGAACTACATCCATCTTGGGGGTAGGGGATATTAGCTACAGCCCAAACTTGTCTGAAAAATGAACATCCGAAGAATAGGTGGTTGATAGATTCTTTTTCATCACATAATAAGCAACCTTCAGATGTACTCATACCACGAGATTTCAACCTTTCCGAGACTGCAAGACTACCATGTAGAATTCGCTACACGAAATGTTGGATCTTAGAGGGACAAGCAAGCTTCCAAACCTCTTTAAACAAATCATTAAGAGTATAACAAAAAAAAATTAATGTTTTTGTTATATTTGTGCAAACAAAACTTAAAAAGAAATAAAATTATAGGTATGATAGTGTATATGAAAACAACTGCATGTTGCATTGAAGGAAATAAAAATAGGGAAGAGGAGCACATGTACCGTTTGAGCTAACTAGACCGGTCAAAAAAATGATTAAAAAGGTCTTATTATAGGTAAATCAATATACATATATAAGACTTATGAACATATGATAAAAAGAGTTAAATTTGCATTTTGATTAATCTTGCATAATACATATGAACATATGCTAAAAATGTATATGTGTGCGTATAATAAGATCATTAGTGTTGGGTATGGCCTCGTAACGGCATCATTGAAAGGGCCCAGAAGATATGAAAGTCAGCAAGAGGCCCATAAAGAAACCCGGCGAGAAGCCCAACAAGAAGCCCACGACAAAGTTAGCAGCTTGGCGCCGAGCCGACCTGTCATTCTAGAGGTCTAGCCGCCGAACTTGAATAGTGGACCTACGCGCCAAACGTCGATCATGAATAGTGAGGCTACGCACCCTATCGCCGATTCCACCAACTGTCTTGTTCTGACGGATCCCGCTCAACTATAAAAGAGGGATGAAAGCTTAGAAGAAAGAGAGGTTTTTCTCTGGGTGAAAAGATAGAGAGAGAATTTAGAGAGATAAAGAGAGAATATAATTAGGATCGTCTGAACTGTAGACGACCTCAATTTTATCTTCTAAGAACCTAAGCTAATTGGGAAATGGAACCCTTGACTCAACAATTGGCGACTTCGCTGGGGAAAAGATACGACGAACTCAAGACATGACGAACCCCATTCACAGAGACGACTACGTTCATATCGTTGATGAAATCCATCTCGAAGAGCGGAACACAGAAGTTGACGACCCAAGAAGAAACAAACCAAGCTCTGTTGTGTCGCCTAGAAAACCAAGAGAAGGAGTCCATGCATTAGAAAAGAAAATTCGAAGCGGTGATGACGGTGAGTCTGCGAAGAGCCGAACTGGAAAATCTGAACAGAAACCTTTTCGGACTCACTGAAATGGAAGCGCCGACGTCAAACAATCAATCCACGCTCGAAGAAAATCGCCAATACGAGGCACCACGTCGTGAAATCCAGGTAGCCAGAACGAGGAGATAAAGATGCTCAAGGCCTAAATAAAAGAAATAAGCTCCATGGTACACAGAGCATCTAGCTCGGCACCCGAGATCGAGAGAGTCGTCGAAGAAACCCAAAGGACACCGTTCACTAAAAGAATAACGGAAACCAAGATTAAACACACGGCCAAGATCAAATTCCCGAATTTCGAAGGAAATGCCGACTCGACCCACTATATGACCGCCTTCACCATCGCAATGGGGCGAGCCCAGTTTACTGACGAGCAACAAGAAGCCAGTTTATGTCAGCTGTTCGTTGAAAATTTAGGAGGAGCCGCACTCTCTTAGTTCTCCCACCTCTAGGCGAGATCAACTGACACTTTCCAACAGCTGTCGACCGCGTTCGTAAAGCATTATTCCATGTTCATAGAGAAACGAGCATCTACCGTAGACTTATGGTCGCTAACCCAGGGCCAGCGGGAGCCGCTACGAACATTCATCGAATGGTATAAAGAAGTGTTGTCCAAAGTCGCAATATACAACGAAGCCGCAATCGCCGCCCTCCAAAATGCCTTGTGGTACGAGACAAGGTTCAGAGAGGAGCTCCTGCATAATCAGCCACAAACCCTCGAAGACGCGCTCCATAGAGCCAACAGATTTATCGAGATGGAGGAAGAAAGGGCGGCAATGGCCCGGAAGCACACGGAAACTCAAACCCTGAAAGAGAAGGAAGAAAACATCAAGCCGAGATATTTCTACGAGGGGCAAACAAAGCTCGAAAAGAGGAGGAAGCAGTCGACTTACCTAGTCGATGAAAGAAAAACCAGCACCTACCAAAAGAAAGACGACGATCGAAACACTTTCTACATCTTCCACAAACGACTAGGCCACAACACCGATGAATGCAGACACTTGAAGGAAATTCTCCTCAAAAAATACAACGACGAGAAGGTGCAAGAGAGAAGAACGAGGAACGTATAGAGACGCACAGATCAACCCCAGCACAGGGGCCAGAGAGAGCAATTGCAAATCTTTCAACCCAATCAAATGCGTGCCGAACGCGCCGGGCCTGAGAGGCAGGCAGTCGAAGCCGACATGGAACATCCCCATAGGCAACCAGATGATATGCGGGATGATGCCCCGCCCCCGCGCCGACGAATCAACATCATCATCGACAGAACGCAACACCGTGATCATTCCTTCCGCAGGAGTAAATCTAAGCAAATGGTCCTTGGTACGCACATCGGCTGGTCTGGTGCCCCGATGCATGACCCTATAATGTTCACGAGTAAAGATGCATCGAACATCATGAGCCCCCAGAATGGTTTCCTCGTGGTTGAACTCGTCATCAAAGACTGCGAAGTGACGGAAGTGACTCGACACAGGCAGCTCGGTAGATATCTTGTTCAAAAGCACATTACTAAAGATGGAAATCTTCGAAGAAATCAAACAAACGATCCAACTGTTAATTGGTTTCAGCAGTGACACGGTGAAAACTATCAGCATGATCAAACTACCGGTCCACGTAAGGGGATGTGTCACGATGACAAAGTTCCAAGTAGTCGATGGATACCCGATATTCAACGCGATACTAGGTACACCGTGGCTATGCGCTACCCAGGCGGCAATATCAATCCACAGCTAGTGTATCAAGCTGTCGACCCCAAACAGAGTCGTGACCATCAGGGGCAGTCAACAAGCAGCCCAAACATGCTTCATAGCCGAGCATAAGGCCCAAAAAAGCTCATAGTTATATCAGCTACAGCTGGGGAGTTCAGAACGATCAGACCTCCCTGTCGAAAGAGCAAAACCAGTATATGAAAAAATTGATCAAGTCTCGATAGACGACGACCATGACGAGAGACGCGTTAGGGTGGGACGTGACCTCGATGAGAAGATACAAAGCAAGCTCATCGCCTTCTTGAAAGAAAATACCTCCGTCTTCGCCTGGTCAATGGAGTCCATGAAGGGCATCGACCCTAAGATTACGTGCCTCAAACTCAACATCGACCCCACCTTCAAACCGATCAAACCGAAAAGAAGAAAGCTGGGGCCGGAAAGAACTCAGACCGTCAACAAAGAGATGGAAAAACTCCTCAGCATCGGATCCATAACCAAATTAAAGTATCCCGAATGGTTAGCTAATCCCGTCGTAGTAAAAAAGAAAAACGGCAAGTGGTGAGTGTGCGTTGATTTCACCAATGTGAACAAGGCGTACCCAAAGGATAGTTATCCCCTGGCCCATATTGACAGGCTCGTCGAAGCGACCGCAGGAAACAAGCTTCTCTCTTTTATGGATGCTTTCTCTGGTTACAACCGAATCATGATGCACCCCGACAACAGAGAAAAAACCGCTTTCATCACCGAGGTACCTTCTGCTACAAAGTGATGCCCTTTCGGCTCAAAAACGCCGGAGCCACCTATCAGCGACTGGTTAACCGGATGTTCGCCAACTTCCTCGGGACCACCATGGAGGTGTACATTGACGATATGTTGGTCAAATCTCGAATCGCCATCAACCATATCGACCATCAACGCACTTGCTTTGTCGTCCTGAAACATTACAAGATGAAGTTAAATCCCACCAAATGTACCTTCGGGGTCACTTCGGAAGAGTTCCTCGGATACATCATCACTCAGCGACGGATAGAAGTGAACCCCAAGCAGATCGCAGCGATAATCTAACTACCATCCCCAAAAAGTACAAGGGAGGTGCAGAGACTGACCGGAAGAATCGACGCCCTCAACAGATTTATCTCCAGATCGACCGATAGGTGCCTACCGTTCTCTCAGCTGCTCAGGGGAAACAAAAGATTCGAGTTGGACGAGAAATGTGAAACCGATTTTGACAAACTTAAAAGGTACTTGTCCACACCACCCATCCTAGCCAAACCGGAAGACAGCAAAACACTACTGCTCTACATAGTCGTCTTGTCGACAGCCGTAAGCAGGGTGCTCGTGAGAGAAGACCGAGGCGAACAAAAATCAATATTCTATGTTAGGAAAACGTTGGACGGAGCAGAAATACGTTACCCAACGCTCGAAAATCTCGCCTACGCCATCGTCGTCACTTCGAGGAAGCTACGTCCCTACTTCCAATCACATACCATCGTCGTGCTCACAGCCTAACCTCTAAGAACGATCTTGCACAGTCCTAGCCAGTCGGGCTGGATGACCAAATGGGTGGTCGAGCTCTGCGAGTACGATATCGATTTTGAGGGGGCGAACGAGCGCTAAATCCCAGGTCCTGGCTTACTTCATCATCGAGCTCCCTCCCGAGCTCCTAACCAACGAAGAAATACGTCAAATCTAGTCCCTCCACGTCAACAAGTCGTCCTGCTCTGGAGGTAGTGGCGTTGAGATCAGGCTAGAATCTCCCACTGGGAAATCCTTATACAATCGTTCCGCTTCGGCTTTAACGCATCCAACAACGAAACCGAGTATAAAGCAATCATCTCTAGGCTGAAATTAGCGATTGGAATCGGAGTGAAACAAGTCAAGGTTTATTGCGACTCACAACTCGTGGCCAACCAATTCTCAGGAGACTACGAAGCAAAAAGTGAAAGGATGGACGCCTATCTGAGAGTGGTGCAAGGTCTAGCAAGAAGTATCGACCATCTCGAGATCGTAAAAATAACCCGCAACAAAAACAAGGTAGCAGACGCATTAGCCACGATAGCTTCATCGTCGGACACACAACATAGACGAACCATCCCCATGGAGGAAATCAGCAAACCTAGCATCTCTATGACGTACATCCATTTCATCGACGATCCGGAAATCGTCGAAGACGATTTCAAAAATGGTGCCGACCTCGAACTACCCCCAACGAATTAGAGAGACGAGATCAAATTACATCACATACGAAACCGTCCCCAAAGACAAGTTAGCATCACGTCGATTGAAGGAAAAGGCCACACATTACGTTATGCTCGACGATCAACTATTGCATCAAGACTCGACCGACATACTATTAACCTGCCTTGGAACAGAGGAAGCCGCCAAAGTAATGACCGAGACACACGACGAAGCCGGAGGGAATCACGCCAACGACTAAGCCTATCACGTCCCCGAACTTCACTAGCTCGCGGAACGAACCATGGCCAAGTAGGATCCGCAACTTGGCTATGGGA